>CM057810.1:94180997-94380433 GCA_030067965.1 Latrodectus elegans | reverse complement strand
TATAAAAATATTTGAATAAAAATTTTATTCAGTAAATTTATACGAAAATTTTCAACATATGTTCCTTGATGAATAAAAGGAGCTTTTTCAAAAACATGAAATAATGGTATTAGTTTTAATTGAATTGAGTTTTAAAACTTAAATATTTTCAATATAAAATATTTGTTTTTTTATTAAAATAAATTAAATTTCTTAATGAACATGTGATATTTGTGTAATTTAGTGACTGAATAACTTTCAAACTATATACAGGACTATACATATTGTTAGAGTTATAAAAAATCATCATCAATATTTATTGAGTTTGTTTGTCAATAATGATTCTTGGACAACCCCACTGGCCGTGTTACTTGTTGTTAAAACTTAAACGTTAATCTTTATTTCTGGCGCAAACGGCTTAACAATCGCATCGTTGATCGATTATACAGTTAATTATGACACTTAGACAACCCTGCTATGCCCTGGCTATTAAGCAGAACAACACAAAAGTAAAAGTGCGACTTTTCTCTAATACTCCTCCGATAGATGGCATGACTAAATGATCCCCTCCTCAAATTTTAACTTTGATCAAGAGGAGAAGGGAAATTTACCCGTATTATTACGCCCATGGTAACTACTCAACGATTGACCACAGGGCTTTTGATTCCACAGATTTAACGAGCACGTATATCGCATGTACTCGGTGGGTCTTTCGCAGCACTGGGAATGTAACCCAGCCCATCCGGACGGATGGCCGATGTCCTCACCAATAGGTTACCACGGCCCTGGTTGAGTTTATAAATAGCATACTTATAATTTAAGATAAAATAGGAAAGAATGTTAAATTTGTACGACAATTATTTATTTTAAAGTGAGATAAAAACAAATACTTAAATGTTTTTTTAATTTTTAATTTAAATAATTTTTGTAATTTTTTATGTGGAATTTTACATTTGTTACAGAACAATTCATGTTAGAATGAGGTATTCATTTAAATTTTTTTCGATGGGTATTTCGTTTTTCTTCATTTACCTATGCAATTTCTTGGTCCTGCAGAGAATGGAATGTATGCATATGGATGTCGTCCGTAAGAATTCTCTGGTAGGAAACGATCGGGATTGAATTTTTCTGGATTAGGAAACACTTCTTCATCTCGATGAAGATGGTATGATATCACTGTCAATTGTGTGCCTTTAGGTACATTGTATCCGCCTGAAAAAGAAAAAAGTTTATCTCTAAGTTCCATTAAATATCAAATCGTTAAATTAGATAGAATGACAGAATGAAACCATTGGATGAGAAACGTTCTAAGTAGCATATGTTTTAGGTCTTAATACTTTATAACAAAGAACAAAAATATAATAAAATTTTCGTATTTAAGCACTTAGGTATTTTTTATATCTGATTCATACAATATTGCATAATATTTGCCTGTAAGCTGGAAAATAAAGGAAGGAATTCCTATACCATTTAAACATACCTTTGACTGTAATTAATTCAAGTACGTTTAATTAATATATATTGAAGTTGAATGAAGGAAATTAAGTATAAAATTTTGCTTATTTCTTGGATTTTAACTTAAATTTTACTTTTAATGCTGTTGTTGTCGTGTCCATAAAGGTGCAAAGTGCAAATAAATTTTATATTCGTCCAAAAGTCCTGATGACGAGGTCGTCTGCCAGTTCTGGGGCTCGGAGGCCATGGAGAATTTCGATTGGGGGTGATCCAAGAAGAAAGAGGGAGCGGATTATGACTTGACAGTTAAAAACATGTTCTGGCGTCAGTTGGGATTGAGGGCAGTGCTTGCAGTGGGGATAGGACTCAATACCAGTTGTGATATTTTCATGCCCATAAAATGTCCAGTACGTAGCAGAGCTATTGTAGAGGAGAGGTTTCTTGGGCAAGTCTAGGTCAGGGATTGTTGCTCTGACAAAATGCTGGTTGTAGATCCTACGCTTGGCAGCAGGAATTGCATCTGTACATGTGACCGTCGGAGTTGCTCTTCATCGCGTGCTTCCTTTGCAAGGGAATCAGCACACTCGTTCCCCTAGATACCTACAAGTGCAGGAATCCACAGGAGAATGCCTGGTATAATTAATGAGTGAAGAAGGTATAATTAATGGGTGTTAATTTCTACTGTCAATGCTGACTCACCATTTCGTATAGCTTCTAGAGCTGATTTAGAGCCTGAGAAAATTACATTTCCTTAATCGAGTCATCAAAGGGAAAAATATAGACAATGAGCTAGAGCCTCTTTAATAGCAATTAGTTCAGTAGTAAAGTTCAATGAGATTTGGCCAACGGGTATTTTAAGCTTTGCGTTTTCTGAGGGATAGACGATGTAGATGCCTGCACTTCCTCTATTACAGTCAATATCAGAGAAACCATCAATATAAACAATTGCGCTGTTATCTTTTGTAAGTGAACGAACTGTACCTTCACCTTTCTGTAATAAAACTTGAGCTAGTTCTTTTTAAGAACATGGTTCCAATAGGTTTGTAATAATTACTCTACTCATAGGAGGCTTGAAAGGTAGAAGTGGTTCTTGAGAAATATCTAGAGAGGTATGGTCAAGACTAATAGCCTCTATGATTTCTCTGTCAGAATGCAATGTTGAGGATCTTCAAAGCCTTGAAGTACCTGTCTAAGCATTAAAAGCTCTGTGAGCGACGTGGTCCTTGTTGTGGTTCCTGATTTTATTGGTGAATTTCAGAGTTGCAAGTTTCCTTCTGTTCTCAAGGGAGACAAGCCCACTCTCAAATTCAGTTTTGATGTTATTAGTAGAGGACACTGCACCTATAATAATCTTTAATCTATAAATCGCCTGAGTCTGTTAACATAAAATATTAACAGACTCAGACGCATTCGCCAAGATGGGTGAGCAATATTCGAGTACTGGCCTAATGACTGTGCAGTAGGTATTTTTTAATGTCGATGATCTTGAGTCCCAGTTTGTGCCGTAGAGTTTGCGGAGGATGTTTATTTCTTAATGCCCTTATGTAAAGCTGTACTTTTCAAGTGATTTGTAAATCGCAATTCTGGGTCCAGTATCACTCCCAGATACTTTAGATTTTCAACGCGTTCAATAATGGCATCTTTAATCTTCAAAACCGGATGGAAGGCTGTTCTATTCTTCCTATCAGTTGAAAAGACACAGTTATTTGACTTATTTGGGTTTAAAAAGAGTTTGAGGTCATCAGCATATGTTGCTATATGCTTCAAGATGAGATTCAGGAATTTTGAGAGGTTTTGAGATCTTGACTTGTACTCCAAACAGCAATATCGTCTGCGTAACAGGCGATCTTGGTTTTCTTATGGATATAGGAATCGACAGTGTTCAGGTAAAGGAGGAAAAGGCAAAGGGCTAAAGATAGAGCCCTGTAGTACACTGCTCCACGTTTTACAGGCCTTAGAGCGTACACCAATGAACCCAACAGAGAAATGTCTGTCTCTCAAAAAGTCGTTAAAACATACGAGTGTATGTCCTCGATGACGACCCTATGAGCAATGTGGACGAGTTTTTGTTGCCAAACTCGGTCAAAAGCAGAAGACAAGTCGAGAAAGACAGCCACAGTTTTCTCATGAGGTTGTTTTTGTAGACCGTCAATGATTAATTGACACAGGTAAAAAAGCTGATCCAATGTGCTATGATGAGCTCCGTAGGCTGTGTAGTAGAAGTGTATTTTTCTCTCACGAATCAGCCAGTTCATTATTCTGGAATGAATCATTCTCTCTATAAGCTTGCCCAGTGTATTGGCTTATAGCTTTTGCAGTAGGAGGCCTTTTTGCCAGAATAACAATGGAGGTATTCCAAATTTTTGGGAGTTTACCGGAAGTACAGGAGAGATAGAAGATGTCTAGTAACATTAACCTTGGCTTTTACGCCGAAGTGTTGCATCATACTGCCAAAGATGAGGTAGGCGCCTGGAGCTTTCTTAGGATCGAGTTTTAACAGAACAGAATCGAGTTCTTTATTAGTGAAAAGGTCTGAGAAAATGCTGCTATTGGAGGACTTATAGTCCTTGATTAATCTTCTAGTGGCCTTTAAGATGGTTTTGTCTGTTTTACTGAAAGCGAGTTTGCTGTTGTTTGCATAGTATTCAGTCATTACATTAGTGCTTTCAAAGTTCGTGCGAGCCGATTTTCCACGGTAGTTTATGGAGTTGGTTTCTTGAGCATCTTGCGACAGATGAGAAGCACGATTGTTCAAAGTCCTAATTATTTTCCAGGGTTGTGATGATTTCCTGGAATCCAAGGCAGCACAAAAGTCTTCTCATTTCTGGTGTTTGTACAAGGATATTTCCTCTTCAACCTTTTGACAACTGTTGATGTATATTTTCTTCTATTATCTTCTATATTATTGATCTGAACTCTACACATAGAGCGCATCTTTTCAAAATGAGAGTTTCAATTTGGCTATCCCTCCAGTAGTGTACCCAGTCGGTTTTCCTCTTTCCCCGAGGGATGGGAAATTTTGAGGCTTTTTGCACGGAAGTGTTAAAAGAAGAGACCCAATCGTTTAGAGAAGATGTATTTATAAGTTCACAAAATTCTTCAAGTTTTGATATAAACAGAGGCCAGTCTGGTTTCCTGAAGTTCCAGGATCTTTTGTTCTGTCAATTGTCAAGCTGACCTCGGTGATAATTGGGAGGTGGTCACTGATAGCACTATTAACTATTTACTTTTAACACAAATGGTATTTTAATGTGACAATTTTGTATTTATGAATTAAAATCATAACATGCAATTTTGCTCTAGAGTTTTCCAGACATTATATGCTTAAAACATGATCATTTTAGAGCATTTTAAAAGTTTTAATACACATTCAAAAATATTTTTAAATTATTACTGTAAGGTATATATATATTTTAAATATATTAGATTTAATAAGTTAAATTTAACAGTAAAAACAATATTTTTGAAAATAATATATTTATTTATTACTAATTAGCCATAAAATAAAAGAAAATCTAAGGAATAATTGATAAAATCGAAATAGTTTTATTTAAATTTGAATATTAATTAGATTTATATATAATGAGATGTGATTTATAATTAATTTTCTCGCATTTTTTATTCATATATATATATATATATATTTTAAATTTTCTTCAAAGCATTTTACAAACATACAGTCAATGAAACTAACTTAGCTTGCGTGTTCAGAATAATCTTTCGTTATTCTTTTAATTTTTTCATTCGCTTAATTTTTTTTTTTTTTGAATAAAATTTCATTTTACTTTAGATGTGATGCACAATATAAGGAAATCAAGTTATTGTTGCATATCTCCGTTGTTTAGTAACGCTGAATCAGGTCTATGATATTTTTCACTCTAAGAAAATCTGACACTAAAATTGTACTTGTGAAAATATCAATTCTGGAAAGCCCCAGACAATCCAGAATATGATCAGGAGTGTCCTGATAGTCAGCAAACTTCCAACAGGCTGAGAAAACATTTTTCCATAATAATAGGACATAAATCTCAAAAACCGCAAGTCATTATTTTCACTGAGCAGAAATTCATCAAAGTGGAAGACTATGAATAAGGCTAATAACCTGAATATCATCAGAATCTTATCATAATCATTTATTTGTAGTAGTAATAGAATGCTGTAATAATAATTGTGCATTTCCAATACTTCAGCAATGAAAATTATTAAACAACACATATTTTAATCTAATAATGGAAAAAATAACATTTCATTACCATTGAATACTCGTTATATCATCGGATCTACAATCCACTCAGGATTTTGCCATACAATTCCATTTTTTCTAATCCTTGATCTTTGTCTTCCAATTTTTGATCTTAATTTTTTTTTCAAATCCTCATCCAGCTATAACTTTCTGGTACATCCAAACTTTTTTTTTTTAACTGTTCAGTCTTCCTCTGTATATTTTCTTTACTGGTGTTTCATTACTCATTCGTTCCACATGTCAGAGCCATTGTATACTTTTCGTTTTAATTATATTTGCTATATATTTTTCTTCACACAGCTTATTTAGTTCTGAATTATTCCTAATCTTCCACATATTTCCATCCATAAAGGGTCCAAGTACTTTCCTTAAAATTTTTCTTGCAAACGTAATAAGAAATTTTTCTTTTTTCTAAGTAGTAGTCCAAGTTTCTGCTACATAAATTGCAATATAGGTCTGATTATAGTTTTGCATTTTGTTTTTAACCTTCTTGAAAGCACGAAAGAATTACAGAGCTTAATACTTGAAAAGTAATATCTGTTTCGAAAAGACAATCTAGCCTTTATTTGAGAGTTTATTTCATTTTTTTCGGTGATAATTGAACCAAGGTATTTAAATTCAGTCATCCTTTCTAAACCAAGCTCAATGCACTAAATTGGTAGCCGAACCACGTCCTCCATTCACTGCAATATATATAGTTTTCTCTCTGTAACCAGATGTCCCATTGTTTTTGCTTCTTTTTTAGGTCTTTATAGTTTTTATTAAAGATTTTTCAATTCCAGATATTGAGTTCCTGTCATCAACAAACGCAGAAATTTGCAAGATTTGATTCATTATTGTGCGCTTTTAGATTATATTAAATATTCTTATTATATATGCCAAACAGAAGTTAAAAAGTGTTGTAGATATTACCATTTCATTACCATGTAAAAAAAAAGAAATACTAAAAAAGAACAAATTGAGATGTTATTACAAATTTAGCATTAAGTTCACACTTGTACAAACGCACCAATCTTTTTAATCAAGTGTTTTTAATCATGAAAAATATATTTTCTAATTAATAAAGATTATTAATGAAATAATAATCTTTAATTATATTTTATTTAAACATAATTATTATTATATTTAATAAAATATTAAAATTTAAATAACGTAATCTGAGAAATAGGAATCGTAGAAATGTCTTGCCTTGACATTGATTCGGGGTTGATTTTGATCTTTCATCTGCTGAATGAGTGGTTAATTCACTGGCCTTTAGTTCAATAGCTCGTAAGTTAGATTCCACTTTGGCTGTGGATGTTCATAGCGATTCAGAATTCACTTTAAAATGTAGGTCTCAATCCAGTTTTCTTCGAGTGCAAAAATGTAACCCTAGATCACCAATCAAATATAAAAAATAATTTGATTTTATCAGTTTTCTGTATATTCCCGAAATAAAAGAAATCTCGCATCTATGGTTTATACAAATATTTCTGTGATATCAATATTGGGGTCCGAAGTAGAATCGAGTATTCCTTGGATTGGTGATACATTTTGACGATAAACTTTAATTTCTGGTAACCCTATCTTTGCACAGCTCTAGTGTAGCGGCTATCTTGTTAATCACATCTTGGAGTAAAAAAATTCTCCAAAGAATCAAGGGGTATCTGATTTTTTAAACTTTTATCCAATATTGATATCAAGATAATCCCATGTTGCGGGGATTAACAAATGAAACGGAAAATTATTATGGCATGAAATACAGGTTAATTTCACAATAAGGCGTATAGTTTTGTATGGGTTAAAATTGAAATATGAGTTAAAGTTTCGGACATTATGTAAAAATAAAGTTGTTAAAAAACTGATTTTTGATTTTTAAAATCAATATGTTAATAATAATAAGATTTTTTCACGAATTCTTAACTTTATCTACTTAAGGGATGTTTAAAACAATTAATTAAAACTAAGACTATAATAAATAAAATCAATTTAACAGCAAAATAAGAACATGTATTTAAATATATCAATACAGAAAAAAGGTACCATTTTTTTAAAATCAAAATTTTAGCATTTACTTACATATTTTCACATCCTCTGTCGCTTCTCTAGCAAAGAAAGGAACAGATGGATACAGCCTTTGCGATTCCTGTGAAGATTGAAATAGTGATGTTTACAGAAAGTAATTGGAATACTTAAATATGTAAGAAAAATATCATTTTTTCAACGATTCAAATTATTTTTTAAAATTAAAATTAACTTAAAAAATTATTGTTAGTTAAATTTAACTTTTAAAATATATTTAAATGGAATTTTTTTTTTCAAATAGAAATAAAAATAAATTTGTCTTGTTTACTCACCTTTAGAACACACTCTAAATAATGCATATCTTTAAGATCTTCAGTTGTTATGTGTCTTTCGGTATCATCTCCGAAAATACGATCCAATTCTTCATGGACTTTCTCTTGCACATCTTTGTAGAGTCCAATGAGATAGAGAGCCCAGCTCATTCCCATGGATGTTGTGTCATGACCCTGTGTGCATGGAAACAGTTTCGATTTCGAAAATTTGAATACATTAATTTTTTTTTATCTAAGCTTTACATTTTTATGATTAATTGTAGACATAAAAAAAAATATCAAATATACACAATAGTATACACAATTTCTGAACATAGCTGAAAAATAATATCAGTGGGACCAATGGAATGTTCGAAACAATAATAAAGAAACCAATAAGAACTAGATGTAATAGCAAACGGGTTAATATTTATATCCAGCATAACGAAGTGAGAGTGTTTTTGAAAAGTTTCAAGCAGTTGAGAATGTACTCTGAGACATTTTTTGAAAGCAATTGCATGGTGTTCATCAATTTAGTGACGTGAAGTTGCTGACTAAGTATGACATGTTCAACAAATAACCGTGCAGACGATATATGGATGACTTCACCCGAAGTTGCATCATTTAAAAGTTAGAGAAAGGTCGAACTGTGTCTGCAAATATCGTTCACAACATCTTTCGCGAACTTAGACTCAAACAACGGGGACAGTAGCGAAAGGGGTTAGTATTAGTCATCAAAATTCTGGTACAGCGTCATCATGATATTCGTATATTGTTCTACGAATGGGAAGGAACAGATTTTGAAAGATATTACAAAACACATACATCGGTTAAAGTGAAAATGAAATCTTATTTCATAGTTTCCGAGAGGAATCACAGGGGAGTATACTTGAATGATGATTAGTAAAATGATATTAATGCCTGTGAATCGAAAATAGCGTTTTCTAGGTATGGGAAGATTAGAACTTTAAAGATGACTATAGGACAGAGTATTTCTTATGAATAAATGTATATTTACTCTGATTATGGACAGAGATTTATGAATAAAAATTGGAGGATATGGAATAAACCATCCAACATAATCGGGGAAAAAAAAAACATGTTTTCAGGCTCAGAGGTTTTTAGGGGTACGATTCTTTATATGAGTACTGTTTTTTCAATTCTCTAGTTTAATCATTGGTGCAAGCTATTGTAGTGAGAATATCTTTCCTTACGCATATTTTGATGGTACGGAGGCTTTGTTTTTTTTATTTTTTATTAATGATAATGAATCACTCTATCGCGTAATGGCTATATACAATTTTAAAATGAAGATTGAACCCTCTAACTGCATCGATTAAACGTAGAGGCTGTTGTTGTTGCACCAGCATGATTCCTAGCCTAGCTCTGAGTTGAGTTCTACTTGTTGTAAATGTAGAGGTCCAAAGATCTTAATATAATCAAAGACATAAGGGACATTCTCGGAAGATGCTGCGCAAAACATCAACAGTAACGATTCTGGCACTGAGATTAGGATTGAAAGGAATGATTAATCAGGGCCTCAAAAGCTTGTTCCAAACTTATACTCATCAAGGACAGACGCTGTAAGCCCAGTCTAGCAATTAAGCTGGTCATATATTCTACTAAAATTTCAATCTTACATTTCAATCATTTGTCACATAGGCATTTCGTTCTTTTCCCCATTTGTACTTGAATTTAAATTTTTAAAAAGTTCCGTTTTATTCTTTGAAAATTAATTTTTGATTATATTTATTTTCCCCATTTTCTTTTGTTCCAGGGATATTACATTATTATTTGTTTCGATTTAAAACACTTTTGGACGGCATTACTGAGAAAATCAAGCACTTAACAGACGAGAACATTCGACTTCGTTATGTGCGGATGTTCGAGACACAAGAGGCATAGTGAGAGTGTATCTGAGCGAGGGGAACGGTATGGTTGTGTAAAGACGAGTGGTAGCGGAGGTACCGCTTCCAGGCAATGGAAAATACATGTTTTCGAATAATGTAAAAAGAACCATCTAAATTTATGTTTGTGTCTATAATTAAATTTATGTTTGTTAATGTAAAACAAATGTACTGTGAAAAGGAAGATATTTTGGTATTATTGAACGATCCTGGAAATGACAGGTTCGTGGAACCATCACATATTTTGGCGCAGACTCCAGGATGTGTTCCCGGATTAATACAAAATAATGGGATGCTAATGATGGAAAAGTGTCTACAAAGTATATTTTGATTGCTTATCATTCCATTAAGAACCAATATTTGTTTTAATTATGTAGGATTTAAGGTAACTTTTGTTTTAGAATTTTCTTAAATTTCTCTGTAGGGTTTTGTTTAAGAAGTAAATGTTATAAATTAATAAAAACTGTTTAAATACTTGAAGCATCAAAATAAAAATAAATATGTATAATGCTTAATTTAATTGAGAAAATATTTGAGTTTCGATATTGTTTTCGAAATATTATTGGTTACTGATATTTGTTAATATTCAGAAAAAAGTTTTTTTTTTCTGTAACTGGTGATATTATTAATTATTAATATATATATATATATATATATATATATATATATATATATATATATATATATATATATATATATACAATTTTGATTTATTAAGAAAAAAATATTTTTGGAATAATCTATTTATTAAAACAAATTTATGTCGAATAATAATGTTGTTGCTAATTGTCAATTTCTTGAGTTATGTGCATCAATTTAAAAGCTTCTGTATTATTGAATAGTAAATTGTTGAAAGTTACTTTTGGTTTAATGTGATATAATAGGATATAAATGTTTTGTTTAGAATTTTCACTATTATTTTGTTGTTTATTATGTAAATGATATAAGTTTATGGAGTAAGAAACTATTTCAAGAAAGTTTAAATGCTTTTGAATTGTTTATTGTTTTGCTTTATTAAAATACGTGTTCAGAATTATTTAAATTTATAAAGTATATTAATTATTTACTATGATTGTACTTACTATTAATGTAAAGTAACTAAGTTCAGATTTTAAATTTTGATTCAAAACGGAAAGTGTGAAACGTTTTTAAGAGGGGAAATTTTGAATTATTTTATATTTCGTAATTGTGTTTGCAATGGTGAAAAGTATTTTTTTTTGGTTGTTTCGATAGGTCTGATTCATATTTAATTTTAAAGTAAAATAATATATACAAATAGTAATGAACATAAATGCATATTACTAAAAATTATTTTAACATTTTATTGATTTTAGTTGTTATGCTTAATGATCTTTTGCGATAAGGATTTATTTAATTTGGATTGCTTAAACTAGGATTATGATTCTCTCGTATATGTATAGTCTTTTAGCTGGTTTTGAATTGTTTCATTCATTAATGTGCATTATATAATTGAAGTTTAATAGTGTGTTGAAATAAAAATCAAAATTATAAATTTTTAAACTTAGAATTAGATTAAATTATTAAAGTCTTTTTTTATGTTGCACTAAGTAAACGAAAGTGTTTTATTGATTCAACAAATGAAGGGTGTGATTTTAAATATTATATTTTTAATAATTACGTGAATTAGAAGAGAAACAAAGAGAACGTGAGCATGAAATTAAAATGCGTGAATTGGAAATAAAATCAAAGGAAGATGAGTGCAACTTGGAAAGCTCTGTAGAATATGGGCGAGATAAATCAGGAAACACATTTCTAGGTTATTTAAATGTAATAAAAGGGGTAATTTTTTTAGATCTTGCAGAAAGAGCAGAAGAATTGTCCTTCTTTTTCCATCATCAGTATGTTCAAGCTTTATGAAGTACCCGAACAGTATGAAGGGAAAATTATTTTACAGTGTTTAAAGGGTCGTGGCAAAGGAATAAATGTTATTCTGTCTGAAAAAGACTTAGATCAGTATGATGAAATCAAACATTTCATTTTAAGGGAACATAGAATAACTCCCTTACAACACAAGAAGATTTTTGATTATTGTTATAAATTACACAATGAAATCTATGCGTCCCGGGTGATATCTGCATTAGAACTGTATTTAAAATCAAGAGATGTAAAAACATTTTCTAAACTTAAAGAGCTTATTGTAGCTGACAAAATAAAAGAAACTTTGCCTACTCATGTAAAGTTCCAAATATTTTTAAAAGAGACTGAAAATTGGCTTCCAGTCCCTGAATTTGTGAGGGAAATTGATAATTTCTTAGTTTCGATAGAAGGAAAATTGAAGCTCACAAGGAAATAGAAGCAAATCAAGGAACACTTGATTTAGAAAATTCTAAAGTAGAGGTTTCAACTACTCCAGTGGAAAGTAACTTGTTAAACGAAGAAATAATCGCTATTAAGGATGAAGAAAATAATACACCAATTTCGCAAACAAAGATATTAAGAAATGACCAGTTGTCCTGTGCTACATTAATTCTGTGTTTCGAAGATGCCAGACAGCGTAAGAACAATTACTGGCTGGAGTCAGATTTACTGCATCACACAGGCAATGTGGCAGGACAGAAATATGTACAGCTTGTAGTTCCTGATTGCAGAAGAAAAGAAATTTTAAAGTTAGCTCACGAAACACTAACAAGAGGACATCTTGCCTCTAGAAAAACCAAGGAAAGAATTGCAATGTCTTTTTGTTGTGATGGTATGCCAAGAGTTGTAAAACATTGGTGTGAATCTTGCCACAATTGTCAGCTGCGGAGGAAAACCAAACTGAAAGACTGAGGACTTATAGAAGTTGTTGGTAGACCAGAACTACCCTTCCAAGTAGTGAATGCTGACATTTTAAAGCCTATTGAACCTAAGTATTCTACGGGACATCAGTATGTATTGTGTGTCATGGATCAGCACACTCTGTGGCCAGAGGTAATTCCTATTAAATCTTTGACTGCAAAAATGACATGCGATGCCTGTATGGAAATTTTTATGAGGACTGGCATTACTCGAATCATTGCTATGGACAATGTAACAAATTTTGCAGCCAAATTAACATAAGGATTTCTTAAAAGATTAGGGACTGCACCAAAATTATCTACACCAGGTTACCCACAGAGTAACGGATTAATAGAAAGATGGATTGGCACAATGAAGTAAATGTTACATCATGCTATAAGGTCGCAAGGTAGAGTATCGGACAAACAGTTGCCTTTTCTCTTATGCACATATCATGAAATACCAAACGCTACTATTGGGGTCTTAACATACTTATTTTTTCATGGACGACCCCCCAGTTGGACCTTTAACAATTTTAAAATCTGCAATTGAAGATGAAGTTGTTCTGCCTCAAGGTATTGGTGAATTAATCACTGATTATCTTCAGAAGTTTCGAAACAGGTTGCAGGAACTGTGAAATACGCAGATGAGCATACTAAAAATCAACTTGAGGAATATGTACATTATCATAATTTAAGATCCAAATCAAAAAATTATCTATTGAAGATGAAGTTATTATGCACTCTAAAAGCAAACTTTGTTCTAGGTGGAAAGGTCCAGGGCAAATTGTAGAACAGAAATCACCATTCTTTTGCAGTTAAGCTACCGGATGAAAGCATCCGTTATCTGCATCAGAATAAGCCAAGGAAATATATTCAACCGATGAATACGGTGGGCATACTATATGAAGCTGATGAAGATTTTGGGGAAATTCAACTTGTAGCTCTAAGAGGCCTTGGAGAAATAAAGGACTGTTGGAAACAGGTAGAAGAAAAGAGTGAATTGTCAAATCTATCTTCGAAGCAAAATACTCAGCTTTTAACAATTCTCAAAGACTACAGAGTCGTATTTAATGGTAAATTGAAATGAGCTAAGGTACAACCTCATAAAATAACGTTGAAAACTGGAATCGAAAGGAAACAGCCTCATATTTACCGAATACCAGAATCACTAAAACCTCATGTGGAAAATCAAATAAAAGAACTATTAAACAAGGATTTGATAGAAACATCTTTTGCAGAGATTGTTTATTCTCTTGTATGTGTCGCAAAGAAAGATGGAACGATTCGACTTTGTGTCTATTATTGGGGACTAAATTCTGAGTCGAAAATAGCTCCATTTCTAATGCAAAATTCTGAAGAATTACGATTCAAAGCTGGTGCGGCAAAGTATCAATCAACTGTAGACATCCTTAAAGGTTATTGGGAAATTCCATTGGATCAAGATAATCGAGAACTAACAATTTTCGTTTAACCTAAGGGACAGTATGAATAGAGAGTAATGCCATTTGGACTTGCAGGTGCTCCAGCTACTTTTCAGAAAATTATGAATCAGTTCTTAAGGCCTCATAATGATTTTGTTGAAAGTTCCCTGGATGATATAATTTATTCATCTAGTTGGAGCGAACATTTGAACCATCGAAGAACGGTTTTGGAAATATTAAAACAGTGCAATTTTACCACAAATTTAGCAAAATGTACATTTGCTCCATCGAAGGTAAAATATGTAGGTCATGTAGTTGGATCAGGAGAACATGGGCCCGATCCGGATAAAATTGCAGCTATCAAAAACTTAAAATCGCCAAGAACAAAAAAAAGAAAAGCCTTACGATCGATATTAGGATTGTTCAACAATTATAGGGAATATGTGCCTCATTATGCGAACATTGTTAAACCATTAATAGATCTGACCAGAAAATCTGTACCAAATGACATTTTTTGGTCTGAAGAAACAGAAAAAGCTTTCATCTCATAGAAAAATAGTTTATGTGCTGTCACTTCATTGTCAACTCCTGATTTAAATAAGCAATTTGAACTGCACATAGATGCTTCAGTTACTAGCATTGGAGCATGTTTAATGCAGCGAGACACAGATGGAAATCCTAAGCCTATAACCTTCGCCAGTCAGAAATTAACCGCAGCGCAGACTAAATGGAGTACCATTAAGAGAGAAGGATATGCTGTAATATGGGCTCTTGTAAATTTGAAGCATGGACTACGGAACTTTCATAAATTTATTCACAGATCACAATCCTCTGAAATATCTTACAGAAAGCATCTCGAAGAATGCCAGATTACAGAGGTGGTCGGTCATTGGCTCTCTCTCGCTATTAGTTTATTATAGCTCATAAGCCTGATAATAATGTTATCGCAGATGCCTCATTAAGGGTTTATGAGGATTATTAATTATTTTTCTTTTATTATGAATCTAGTAAAAAATAGTATATATATATATATAAAATATTTCTGATAAATCATAATATTCATATTTAACTTTATATAATATAATGTAGTTATTTCTATTTGTTTTTGGTTGTTAATTTTCATAAAGTTTATGTGAATAATATTTGCATAATTGTATTTTTTAATGTTAAAATTGATTCTTATAGTTTATAATATTGTGTTGTAATAAATATAATGGATATACAGTGGTATAGACTAGTTTTCCTTTAAAGAGAATATGAAAGAAAAAAATGTAATCTGAAGCATGTCAGCAAACAGGTTAAGCATTAAGTTACATTTAGAATTTTGGTATTATTTGGCTCTTGATGGAATGGTGATGAAAGGTAAATGAAACATTCTAGGATTCTTCGTAGTTTCCATTTGCGGAACAACGTCCAAAAATGGAAACTGGAGGAAAGGTGTGAAAATCAAGCACTTAACAGACGAGAACTTTCGATTTCGTTATGTGCCGATAATGTTTTCGAATAATGTAAAAAGAACCATCTAAATTTATGTTTGTGTCTATTGTGAGGGCGCGCCAGTCAGCGAGAAGAAGTGAAAGCGTGGGCGAGGAGAAGGAGGGACAGAGAACTGGGGAGAAAAAAAAAGATCTCCGGACGATCAGAATGTGACAGTATCAAAAATATGTATTTACCATTTTATGTTTTGTGTTAGTCCGTTAATGTTATAATAAATATTTGTGCGTGTTCATAATTCATGTTAATTCTCTTATTTAACACCACTGAAGTTTTCTGCAGCTCTAAAGCGTTTTAAGTCACGCTTGGTACGTTACAATGGTGGCAGCGGTGGGATGCCACAAAAAGGAAATATAAAAGGTCCATCATACAGAAGCGGGTGAGTGATGTTTGCCAATATATATATTTTATTAGTTGGGATCCTCTATTAAGATATCAAAATAAAAAATATTGTTTTAGAAAAAGTATGCTTAAGTTTTAATAATATGATTATTAATTTAATAAGGATCTGTGTTTTCTTGAACAGTAATAATTTTGTGTACCACGTCAGTGATACATGCTAAAACTGTTTGCGTCAGCAAATGAGTACAAATGTCTGCGTCAGCAGAACTGGTTGAATAATTTGAGAGTGTGGTATATAGGTATCACGCCAGTGATAAGTATTATACTGTATAAAATTGTTTACATGAGTAACGAAACTAAATTTTTTACGCCAGTAAAAATAAATTAATTTCTTTGTCAGCAGTACTGAATTTAGCTGTATGATTGAAGTGTGTCACGCCAGTGATAATTATTTTGAGGTATAAAACTGTTTACATTAGTAAACGAAATTAAATTTTACGCCAGTAAAAAATAAATTTATGCGACAGCAGTGTTGAATTAAATTCAAAATTGATAAATGATAATATTGTATATTAGAGTGTATTGCTTTTTAAAATTGTTTTACGTCAGTGAAATAAATTTTATTGTATTGATCCTTGTGTATGTTATGATTATTTTAATTAGTGTTATTATTCTTCATTTATATATGGATAAAGCATTTCTCTAGAAACTGTATGAATTCATATGTTCTTGTTCTCTAATTAAAAAAAAAAAAATCGATTTATTTAAAATAGAGTAATACCTAATTGTATCATACGTAATAAAAATTTGTTTTGATTTCGATTTCCGTTTGGAGTCGAGAAGTCTGGGTGTGGTTGAAAGAAAAGAACCACAGGAGTAATGAAATCGTTACACATTTTTTTTGTTGCTTTTGATTTCTGAAAATAAAATAGAGTAAAGAATATTATTTGATATTTTGTACTTTTTTTGTACACTGTCATAAATATTTTCTTTATTATAGAACTTTTGTTTTAAATAAAAAGAGATGAAAGTTTGATTTGAATAAAAATAAAGGGTATATTTATAGAACATATTTTAAAGTTTTGTTTATGTTAATAATTATTATTGTTTAATAGATTGGCATATTTTTAAATAATTTGATTAAAGATTTGAAAAGTAATGAACGTTTGGATTTTAAATCTATTGTTGCAAATTGTATTTAATGTGAATGTGTATACTATAATAGAAATAACTGTATAAATTAATGCTAATTAGTAATTCATTTGAAACTAAGTTGATCACTATCTATTTTATAACTGAAATGCTATTATTATAAATGAATATATTGATATAAATGTAAAGCGAAAGTATTTGCTTATAATTATTTCCAATTTATGTTTTGGTTTCTTTTTATTTGAAATTCTAAAATGATTGGGTTTTAATTCACTGTGTGCTTATTTTATCATTTAATGAGTCATTTCCACCAGTAATTCAATTAGTGATTTTTAGTTTGAAAATCAAAACTTTGTCAGGAATTTGTTATTCTTGAAAGTTTAATTTAATAAATTCACTAAGACGTATTAAAACATTTAGCATTAAATATGACTTACTTCGCGAAAGGAAAAAGTCAGATCTTTTAGACTTGGCTTCAGAGTTAGGTATCGCGTTGGAACCTGATGTCACGAGTGAAAATCCGAGAGCTCATTACTGGAAGTGCTTCATATGATGAAGAATTTACTAAAGCATTGTTAGAAACAATCATCAATACCAGAAAAGAGTTAGAAGCAAATGAATTGGTTAAGAAAGAAAGAGAGTTGGAAGCAGAGAAGTTGCGATGTGAAAATGAAGTAAAAAGCAGCAAATGGAATTTGAACTGGAGAAATTGCGAATAGAATCAGGTCTTTATGTGCCGAAAACAGAAAGATTAGGGCCAAATAATATACAGATGGAACTTACCAAGTCGATGCCTCGTTTCGATGCACAGGAATGCGATATTCTGTTATATCTTTCATTATTTGAAAGACAGGTCAAAGGATAAAAATCGAAGAAAAGGATATGGTTTCATATCTGTTACCTCTTATGTCGTCAGACATTGTGGAATTAATTGCCAGAATTCCAGAAGAAGAATTCGAAATTATGAATATGTGAAAGAGGTATTATTAAAGAAATTCAAAGTGAATGCAGAAGGATTTCGGCAAAAATTCGTTCAGCACCAACGAAACCCCGATAAGACATGGCGAGATTTTGTTTACGAAGTGACAAACTATTTCCAGGGTTGGATCGACGGACTGGAAATAACTGATTTTGAAGGACTTAAGGATCTTATAATCACCGACCAAGTTAAGAAAAGAGTTCCTATGGAAATAAGAGACCATTTCGTCGATGAATGGGGAAAGATAGGGAAACCATCACTTTTAGCTGACAAGCTTGATGAATACGAAAGTGTACGTAAGTCATTTAAGAAGCAAACAGGTGCACTACCTAAATTGCCATTTCAAGTGGTAAACGTGGATATGATAGGACCAATTGAGCCACCGAGCTCAAAAGGTCATAAATACGTTCTGTGCCTGGTAGATCAGCACACAAGATGGGCTGAAGCTGTTCCAGTAACAAGTCTTACAGCCAAAGCAACATGTGAAGCTCTGTTGTCAATATTCATGAGAACTGGAGTGCCTAATGTCATTGCATCAGACAATGGGACTAATTTCAACTCTGAGCTAACTAAAGAGTTTGAAAAGAGAATGGGATCAAGTCCGAGATTTTCTACGCCCTTGTATCCGCAATCCAATGGACTAGTGGAGCGTTTTAACCAAACTTTAAAACGAATGCTGCATCATGTCATTCTCGATGAACCTCGAACATGGCATACCAAAATTCCTTTCATTCTCTGGGCTTACCGAGAAGTGCCAAATAGTACCACTGGTGTTGCTCCATTCCAGCTGTTGTATGGGCGCAAACCTGAAGGTCCCTCTCAATTCTAAAGAATACATGGACTGGAGAGTTAGAAGGTCTTCAACATGATACAACTCGATTTCAGTATATATGGAAAACCTCAAAAAGAAATTGGAAGATGCTGCTTTGAGAGCCAAAATAATCTCTCAAATCAAACAAGATAAGATGGCGCATTATTATAACTTGAGATCTGGTTCAAAGACATTTAAACCAGGTGACAAAGTTATTGTCCTTCTTCCAGACTCTAAGAATAAGTTATTAGCTCGTTGGCAAGGTCAGGGACCATTACAAAAAGAAAAACGAACATTCATTTCTTGTTAAAATGCCGGATAATAGTTTTAAACATGTGCATCAAAACAAGATTAGAATTCATCGCTGAATCGAACACCGTCAATGTTATCTTCGAGGGAGAAGAAGAGTTTGGGGATGTTCAAACCGTGCCAATTAACTAACCATGCTGAAAGATTATTCCATGAAAATCTATATTACTTAAAGATGTGTAATTTGACAGATATTCAGCAAATTCAATTGATAAAGCTTCTTAGAAAGCACGAGAAACTGTTTACAAGACCCTTGCAACCAGTGAAGGTTGGAGAACATAGGATAGAACTTTTATCCAATACCACCCGACACAAACCACATTCTTACAGTGTTCTCTATGTCATATCGAGCAGAAGTAAGCAGACAAGTTCAAGAACTTCTTGATTTAAACCTGATCGAGCCATCCGAAGCTGAGATAACTTATCCACAATTGTGTGTGTAGCAAAGAAGGATGCATCAATCAGAATGTGTGTGGACTATAGAGCTCTAAATGCAATTACAAAGGTTGCGAGTTTCCCCATGAAAGATATGAAGGAAATGATATTTACTGCGGGTATGGCTCAATATTTAACTTGTCTAGATTTACAAAGGGGTATTATCAGATAAAAATGAACGAAAATTGTAAAGAGCTGACTGCTTTTTCCACTCACGATGGAATATACCAGTGAAAGTTATGCCTTTTGGGTTATCTGGTGCATCTGGTACATTCCAGAGGTTCTAAACCAGGTATTGAGGATCACTCTTCATATGCTCAAGCATATATTGACGATATAGTCGTCTATTCGAAAACCTGGGATGAACATTTATTACATTTAAAAAATGTCCTTACAGAGTTAAGAAAATTACAAATTTTCTATCAAACTCGAAAAATGTACCTTTGCAGCTAAGGAAATAAAATTTTTAGGTCATAAAATAGAAACAGTAAACACGCACCCGATAATGATAAAATTTTAACCATAAAGAAATTGAAACGACCAACCACCAAAAGGAGGTTAAATCAGTTTTAGGATTGATGGGGTTTTATCGAAGCTACATTCCAAATTTCGCGAATTAGCCTCGCCGTTAACGGAGATAACTAAAGGGAAAAAGTCAAATAATGTTAATTGGGGAAAAAGAGAAGAAGAATCTTTTCAGCACTTAAAAATTTGCTTTGTGGAAGTAACTGCATTGTCGACCCCGACTGCAGTAAACCTTTCAGATTCATTCGGACGCATCTAACTATGCAATTGGTTGTTGTCTCACACAAAGGGATGTTAAGAATAATTATAGACCTATAGCCTTTGCTAGTCAAAAATTTAATAATACTCAGAAAAACTGGTCGACGATAGAAAAGAAGCATATGCGGTTTTATTCGGTCTGAAAAAGTTTGACAAATGGCTACACGGTACAGTGGTCGAGATCGTTACTGACCACAACCCTTTAAAATTTTGATTGAAACTACTCTAAGAGTCCCAAACTAACAAGGTGGGCACTAGCGTTACAAAGATGGAATTACAAATAATTCATCAACCTGGTATTTTTCCATCTTGGGGCAGATGCTCTATCCAGGTTAGAAATGAACGAATAAGATTTTTATGTTATCTCTTAATGTTTATTATGTATTCTAATAATAATTCTTGTTATGTATTTGAAAATGTATAATATCTGTATGCAAATGATTGGTAAGTTGAATTTGTTGTCAATATTTTCTGGATCCCACTAACTTTTAAGTATTTAATAAGTTTTTTTTTTCTTTTGGCAAACATCAACTCATGTCAATGGTTTATTAATTTCAACTTTTATATGGGACTAAACAATGTTTTTTTTTGTTTCTATCTGCAAGTGAATAATTCCATATCAAGACTGTTTAAGTAAAACAAGCCTCTGCAGAAGCTAGTTTTACTCTTGGCGGCGGCGTGTGAGGGCGCGCCAGTCAGCGAGAAGAAGTGAAAGCGTGGGCGAGGAGAAGGAGGGACAGAGAACTGGGGAGAAAAAAAAAGATCTCCGGACGATCAGAATGTGACAGTATCAAAAATATGTATTTACCATTTTATGTTTTGTGTTAGTCCGTTAATGTTATAATAAATATTTGTGCGTGTTCATAATTCATGTTAATTCTCTTATTTAACACCACTGAAGTTTTCTGCAGCTCTAAAGCGTTTTAAGTCACGCTTGGTACGTTACATCTATAATTAAATTTATGTTTGTCAATGTGAAACAAATGTATTGTAAAGAGGAAGATATTTTGATATCACTAAACGATCCTGGAAACGACAGGTTCGTAGAACCATTACAATTACATTAGAAGAATCGTCTCATCCCTAATTTTTGCATACTAGTGTTTAAAATAAAATTTTCTTCGTATTACTGAATATCACACATGACAAGTTCTTGCAAGATTTAGAAGAGCAATTGCACAGAATTGATGTTTTATTTTTTATTATGTCGTATATTTTACAACAAGGGAAGAGGAAATATGCATAAAAATCGGTAATGATATATGCTTTTAATTATACGTGCATCTAAATGTTGTTAAAATTTATAGCAGTTTTAGACAAGAGCCAGAGCATTTGCACACCATAAGAAATTATTTACAGACTCTTTATGCTGATGATAGAGAGAGAATTCTATGTTGCGTGTAATAACTTTCATCCTTATTCCAAATACTTTTAAGTTTATTTGCAAAACGTTTTCTACTTAATTATCAATAAAATTTACAGTATTTAAAACTATATATAAACTTTGATAATTGGATTAATTTGTAAAATATGTGAGATAATTATTATTGAATTAATATTATTCAAAAATGATATTAACAATGTATACAAAGAAAAACAATACACTACTGGCCATTAAAATTGCTTCTCCAAGAAAGCGACATGCTACAGACGTGAAATTTATACGAAAAGAAGAAGGTGCTGTGATATGCAAATGATTGGCTTTCAGCGCATTCAGACAAAGCAGGCGCCAGTAACGACACCTACATTGTGTTTAAATGAGGAAATTGTTCAGCCGGTTCCTCATACACAAATTGCATTTGAACGTTGTTGCCTAGTGAAAAGTTGTTGTGATGCCTCGTGTAAGAAGGAGAAATGCGTACCAGCACGTTTCTGACTTTGATAAAGGTCGAATTGTAGCGTACCGGGATTGCGGTTTATCTTATCGCAGTATTGCTGCTCGCGTCGGTCGGTATCTAATGACTGTTAGCAGAATATGGAATCAATGGGTTCAAGACGGTAATACGGAACGCCATGCGGGATCTCAACGGCCATGTATCACTAGCAGCCGAGAAGACAGGCATATTATCCGCATGGCCGTAATGGATTGTGCAACCACGTCACGAGCCGTGAGTCAAGAAATCATGTGGTTTGGAAGTAAACAAGTGTTTGAACGAACAGTTCGACGACGTTTGCAGCAGCATGGACTCTCAGCTCGAAGACTATGGCTGCGGCTTCCCTTGACGCTGCGTCATAGACAAGAGCGCCTTCAATGGTGTGATTAACGACGAACCTGGGCGAACGAATGGCGAGACGTCATCTTTTCAGATGAATCCAAGTTCTGTGTACAGCATCTTGATGGTCACATCCGTGTTTGGCGGATTCGTGGTGAACGCACACTGGCAGCGTGCATTCGTCATCGTCATACTAGCCCATCACCTGGCGTGATGGTATGGCGTGCCATTGGATACACGTCTCGGTCACCTCTTGTTTGCATTAACGGTGCTTTGAACAGTGCACGTTACATTTCTGGTGCGTTACGACCGGTGGCTCTACCCTTTATTCGAGCCCTGCGAAACCCTACGTTTCAGCAAGATAATGTCCGGCCGCATGTTGACAGTATTGTACGGACCTTCCTTGACACGGAACATGTTCGGCTGTTGCCCTGGCCAGCACGTTCTCCAGATCTTTCACCAATAGAAAACGTCAGGTCAATGGTTGCCGAGCGACTGGCTCGTCACCAAACGCCAGTCACTACGGTTGATGAACTGTGGCATGGTGTTGAAGCTGCATGGGCATCTGTACCTGTACATGCAAACAATCTCTGTTTGACTCAATGCCCAGGCGTATAACTGCTGTTATTACTGCCAGAGGTGGTTGTTCTGGGTACTGATTTCTGAGGATCTATATATCCAGCCAAATGTTTTGAAAATTTAATCACTTGTTATTTCTAGTATAATATATTTGTCCAATAAATATCATTTTGTTATCTGCATTTCTTCCTGGTGTAGCAATTTTAATGGCCAGTAGTGTATGAGGAACGTCATATTTTTCTTTATAGACTGCATAGAGTGTATAAAGTTTATATTAATTTAAGAATGCAAAATTATATTTTTTTTATCAAATTGTTTGATTTCATAATAAATTGCTATATTTTCTACTTTCATAAAGTGTAAAATATTACCTCAAAAGCAAATGTGTCTATTTCTTCTCTAATATCTTCTTCACTTAGCTCTTTGGTTTGAACATGATGTTCTAAAAGTACATCCATCAAGGCCTTCCTTTTACGTTTTTCAACTGGTGCTCCAGATTCCAAAATTTCTTTTTTTTTACGAATCACCTTGAGATATTCAAAAAATCAATTATATAGCATTCATTCATTCATTTTCAACTACAAAATTTAAATTTATGTTAAACTAAAATATCGTTACATTCTTCTGATTTGTACAGATTCTAAAATTGGCAAAATGTAAGTGCGAAAAATATAATATAAATAAAAGGTGAAACAAAGTATGTGGGAAATGTTTTTAATTAACAATATTTACAGAATGCGCCTAATAAATATGAAAATAATTTTCCTTCATTAATTTAAAAATAATAACATCATAAAATTCACGAAATTATATAAAAGTAAAATTTGAACTTAATAAATGTTATAATAATTCCTCTTTTAATTGCAATTCAAATTTTCTTTGCCATTCAAAATCTTAACTTGCGGAAAAATATTTACATAAAATTATGCAGAGAATGTTTTTAGTATATTTTGAAAAATTGATTAAGTTTCGTTTTAAACACGTAAACATATTTTCTTTAGAACGAAGAGAGGAAAATATCTTAAGAAATATAAAAAGTCTAAAATTAAATTGATCGTGCTAATTTTACCAACCCAAAGTTTCTTTTTTTCCCGTAAGCATAATCTCAAAAGGGGTATATGAGAAATTTCTTTTATTATACTTTGCTGCTCTTTGAAATATGCAAATTTTCTGAATGTGTTTACATAGATTTAAGAATATTAAAAGAATGTTCGACGACAAATTAAAATTCAAGATAATTAAAGTATGTAGTATGATTATATATATATATATATATATATATATATATATATATATATATATAATATTTGCAAAGAAAAACCATTACTATTGATATTTATTAAGAAAAAGTATGAAAAGAAGCCATCAATTTAAATATTTAGCATAGTATAATCGATATATAAAAAAATATTATATATAATGATATCTTATTTTTTAATATATATCATTATATATGATATTTTTTTAAAAAATATTATATATAATGATATATATATTATAAATAATGATATCTTATTTTAATAAAAGTAATCGTAAAAGTATAGAAATATGCCAGTATAAAAATCTACCAGTTTCAATATAAAAATGTAATTTCTAAAATATAAGGTAACTTCAATTAAGGAAGTTGAAAGAAACATAAAGTACAATAGCAGTGATGAGAGAGAGAGATTTCATTGTGATTATAATAATCTCTCAGAAATTTTATTCACAACAAGCTTAAAATTAAAATATTCAATTCCCTCAAGGTGTCTAATTTTATAGTCTATGCAAGAACTAGTGGAAAAACAGTAAACCAATCTCTACATATTAGTCTTTTATGTATTATACATTTTAAGAATGCAGTATAATTTCTATCAAGCTGCTTATAGTCTTAAGAGAGATTAATATTTTAATTCACGCATTGAAAATACTTTATTCACAGGGCCTCTGTAAATAAATAGGTGCAAAACGCACTTATACACATTGGAATTGCATTAAAATGATCTGCTAATAACAAATGTCTACAATTTGTTAAGTGTCTTTTCTTTTCGGCATTTTTAAAAATATTTACTTGCATTAATTTATTTGGATTTATTATTTTTCTTAGAGTTGTCTTTCTATAGTTAATGATGTTAAAAATGAGTCAATCCAAAACATTATAACAACCGCCACCATTTGACCTAGCAAGCCCTGATGATGAAGAAGTCACGTGATCCAGAGGGAATGGTGTATAAATTGTCACAGAGAATGTGAAGAATTATTCCTGTATTTGCATGCTAAGTCATAGGAAAAGTTGCTGATCGAAACAGTTTTGATAAAGAACAGATTGTGATAACCTAAAACTCCAAATTAGTATCACTGGAACTGTCTGCCTCATCGGCGGCTTGAATTGAGGGAACGACATTAAAATGAGTGGTAGATGGTAGCTCTATTGAGAATCCATATGCTTTTAATGACATAAATAGACAAGAACTGTCCTGCTGGGCAGAATAAGATCAGTGGTAGACAGTGCCTTCAGCCGGTGACCGACTGGTAGAAAATGTAAGTTTTCTTTGAAGCTAACGATCTTGTAGTATCCGCCAACGTCTTTCGCCAATCACATTTTACCTGGAGAAATAGCTTCCGATGTTTGCGTCATTAAAGAAGTCTGGATTGACGCCCACGCTTCGTTAATGATGCAAATGCCATGCTGTTCTACTGCTACACATCTCACTGTCAATCGTTCACTTGGGATATTCACTTAAATGGTTATTCGCTAACAGATAAGGAGCAGTGTTCGAAACACTCGGTTCCAATGCTATACTTCAAGTATTCAGTGGACTCTGTCAAAGTCTTTTTGATCAGCAACCTTTCCTGTGACACACACACTCAATCCAGGAATAATTTCCAACATTCATCGAAACAATTTATAACTTTTTGTACTAGATCACGTGCCTTCTGTTACTGATAGATGGATGATTTGCACTTCTACTAGCAAATATTCGTGATATCGAAATCCACTTTAAATAGGAATATTTGCAGTGTTTTATAAACCAATTAAAATTTCAAGTCTCAATAGAATTAGTGGGCAAAAAGTAAATACAGAATGACGACCAAATTAGTTGAAAATTAAATAGCAAACAAAAAACTGATGATAACTCAAAAAACAATAAATATAATTTTGCAATTAGACGAAATAGGATGTAAATATTTAAATAAATCTGCTAATTAAAAGTAAAAAAATCATACAGAAATACTGTGTGCGTTATAATTTGTGTTAACATACAAAACATATTATGTACTTAGTTTTGAACACACAAATTACATTTAATATTTCACAATGAAGGTTATGAATACCCATAGTAAAAATAAAGGATCTAAAACAATGTTTAATGTTTATAGCATTGTCCATGATTTCCAAGGCGGCAATGCCTATTAATCACATACATCAAAACTTATGTTTATACAAGTGTTAGAAAAAATGAAAGGATAGAAATGTGTCTCCTGATTGTTCGATACATGCTGTTGAAACAGCAATAGGAATATTCAACTGATCCTATAATTTATACAACAATTTTGTCTTCAAAATTGTGAAATACAACTAGAACATGAATTATTTAATTCTGAAAGTAATGTACCAAAGAACTGTCGTAGGAAATGGTTTATCAATAGAATCGAATACCTCTGTACTTTTCAGTATTCAGAATTTGATATGATAAAAGCATTTTTTCTTACTACACAATATTTAATATTTAATACACGGTACAATAAATGGTACAATTAGTTAAATCATCAAGTTAAAAGCTATTTAGCAAAATAATAGATAGGTTTAAGAAAAATCATTCATGAAATGTAAATGTAAATCTTCAAGTCAACATTTACAAAAATTGCTTTACATGAACAGTCAAAAAAGAAATATTGAAAAACTTTTTTAAAAAATAGAAAATGAGCATTTTAGTTCTTTTACTGTATTAAAACACTTTTTGTGTGTGAGATAGCTCTTAATAAGTTTAAAAAATTAACGTGGAATCAAGATTTGCTTAACTTCACTAAACTTGGAAAAAAAGAAGCTATTTTCTTAGAATTCTGCTTTTTACTTTTTACAAAAATAACTAACATTGACTTTATAATGATTTGGATTCCAGTTCATTTTTATTTGCTATTTCAGTCATAAAATATTAATTGCTTAGGCATATTATAGTAATATTTAATTTTATAATCAAATTTATTCAAAACAGTATGAATATTGAAAATTTTAATTAAAAAATGTGTTTTTCACAACTAATTAAAATATTCTTATCTGGAAAAGAGGAATTTCCTTACAGATCTGGTAAATTCATGGAGAAGTTTAATGTCCGCAATCTGTTGTTTTCCAGCTTCAGTGAAAGAAAACAAAAAATCAGACCAATATCTGGGATTCAGCATTCTCTCTGCCGTAATATCGCTCACTCTAAACGGAAGAAAAGAATCCAATAATATATTCAATTGATAGTCTCTAAATTTATAAATTGAGTTCTTATTTTAAAAAGATATTTCTAGTTTGTTAATTTAAAATGTCAGAAAACTCGTCAATAAATTCAAGCGCTGATGAATAGTGATGATAAGTAATAGCATTAGTTTATATATATATATATATATATATATATATATATATATATATATATATATATATAAACTCTGCGGCACGACAGCCCATGTGGGCCAAGGTCTATAGTGGCCATCTCTGTTTTCCAGAGACCGAGAGGTGTTTAGGTTGTCAGCCTAATGCGAATCCACCAGTGTTTAGTTCCCAAGCATGTTTGGAAATGAATGAAATGCATTTTTTAGGCTAAAGTAGAGTAATTTTATCATTTTTGAAGAAAGGAACTATTTATATATTTTCGTCACGAATGGTTATTTGTAATTACTTTCGATTTGAAACGAAAACAGACAGTTCAATTAATAAAATTATCAACAAATCTGAATTGTTATTAATTGCTATTAAATAAAATACTCAATTCAAAATTTTACAATATAAATAGCTCATAATATTTAAAGCATACTTTTAGGGAGACTTTATGTGGGTAAAAACCAATCAGGTTTGTTAGCATTTATAAAAATACAATTGTATATATTGAGCGAATATTTATTGAAGAATTTTTCTTCATTCCAACAAGTATTATGTTATTATCGAAGAGCTTTCTTCAGCATTGAAGCCATTCTTTTTATCATATATTATGCAATAGATTGCATTTAATAAGAACAAAATACAAAAAAAAAAAAAAACAAAGGGAAAAAAAACTAACAAAATAAAAAAATTTAGTAAAAGTGTGAAATAAGCATACAAGAATCAGCTTTATATTTACAATGACTTATTTTTATATAACCAGTATGAAATAATATATATTAAAGTAAAAATACCTTCCAATGGCCTTAACATAATCTGAGTCTTTATTTTCTTGAGCTCTAACACTGACACCCAAAGTTGTATCTAGAAATAATAAATGATTTCACATGCACAAACAGCATACGAGCAATATCTTTTTCCATAAAAATTTATGTTTACACAAATAACTAAGAATGGTGTACATTTTCATAAAATTTAACATTAGAAATAAAGTTATAAAATATTTTTACCAATTTAATTGCGATAGATAATTTAATTACAATCTATTGACAGAATTACATTTTAAGAGTGAAATAAAATTTTATAGAAAAAAATTAATGCACATTTTGAAATCTTACCACATATGATATCAAGACTACATAATGTTACAGGCATTACTATATCAGTGTAGTCTTTAGTAGTTTCACTCTGAAGGATTTTTGCAAATTTCTGAGCCTGCTCATTGAAGATTGGCAAGAAATCTTTTAAAATTTCGAAATGGAAGGATGGTGTCAACAGTTTCCTACGTGACTTCCATTTTGGTCCGTAACTAAGGAAAAATGATAAATAAGCATGATAAAGTTAATAAGATTTTAGTTCTTTTAGTTCTACTTTATTTGCGCATGCGCGCACACACACACGGTGACAGTATTTGGAGCACCCTGTAGCGCGATCTGATAGCCGAAATGGCACCAAACTTGGCACCAGACTAATCAACACACACACAAAAAATGAATTCCGCGAAAAAATGTTGGTTCCAAAAATCACCGATAGGGCATTTTGTGGTTCTTTACATTGTATAAAATGTGAAAAAAATGCTAACACATACAATCGTAGAGTTAAATTATAAATGTTTATTTACTACGTTAACTTCCCGATGAGGAATTAGACCACATTCAGTGTGAGCACCGTTCTCAGAAATAACACTGTGCATTCTGTGCACAACGTCCTCCACAACCGTACGTAATGGATCAAGAATATTCCACACTGTTTTTGTTATCTTATCTTTTAGAATAGACTAATTTGATATTCCACCAACATAAACGCACTTTCCGGTAACGTGAAAGGCATAGCCACTGAACTCGTTTACTTCAGCTGAGATTAATTGTCGGAGCTGTCTACTACTTGCTTTTATAGCCCCTAGACTTTTCGAACTGACTTTTGGACTAATAGACTTTTAGAACTAAATTCTTTTTCTCGGAATCCTTTTTCCTGTGTCTTGATTAGTCTAAATTCCAAGTTTGGTGTCATTGTGTCATTTCGGCTATTAGATCGCGCTACAGGACGCTCTAAATACAGTCACTTAAAAAATCACCCTGTATGTATATATATATATATATATATATATATATATATATATATATATATATATATATATATATATATATAGATCCATGTGTGTGTATTTTAATAAAACAGTTATCTAATAAATGCATGAATATATTTTTTAGATTTGTTATTTATACTGAACCATTTGGATATTGTTGTGGATTAGAAACTGTTGTAGAGCGAAACATCAATTAAAAAATTTAATTTGAAAATAAATAAATGTGTGAAAATTATATGAAGTAAAATATTATTAGAGTCATTATTTGCCTCATTTAAAGTTTAAAAATATTTACACAAAGTTTTGCTATAATACTTGGATGGCATTTATGTATATTTAATTAACTTAAATATTACATTGAGAAAAGTTCTTTTAACATATCATTTCCAATGCTTAATTTATTTTGATTAATGCTTAAGTAAAATTAATAAGTTTTTATTCAGTAAGTATAATTTTGCCCTTGAATTGTCGCATGCTATTGTGTTCTTATCAATTACATTTATTTTTCCAGGAAATTTGAGACAGACAGTGTTAAAATTTGCATGAAAAGTAGACAAAATAATCAAAATGAATCATAAAGATGAGTTTTTACCTCGTCAGCAAACCGGTTCCTAGCCAAGGGTGAAGAAAGCTGTAACTCCAGCCTTTTTTCGCTAATTTTGGGTTTGCCACAACTTCCTGAAAGAAATAAAGTCATTAGAAGCGAATTTACATATTTTTAATATAATTATTATGATGAGTTTAGCATTGTAAAGATAGTCAGAAAAAAATCATGAATGATTACAACTTTTTATACTCATATTTGTTATATTAAATTTACTATGTCTTTTTATTTAAACAACTTAATGCAGGTAGATGTCTTTGGTTTGTATGTTCATAGCAGTTATTTTGTAATGTATTTACTAAGATAAATTGTATACACTTGAAGAAAAATAAGAAAACATTATATGTTCGAGATCAATATCTCCTTCTTAATTTCCTTGTTAATCACGCACTACGATGGTTAATTATAAGCATACTAAGTTGAATTAGAATGACCTTGAAACAATTTCTCAAAGGCGGTGCATTTATACATTTTCTATTAATATTTATACATTCATGACACATTGGTTTGACTCAAAATGGTTGTTATGCTTAATTGCTATTCAAAACTGGCTTTATAGATACTATAATGTCAAGAAATTCTATAATTATCTCATTTTTATGAGTAAGTTGTGAAGAAAACCAAATAAAAGAGCAAAGAAAATTGGCCTGATCTTTCTACGATTAATACAAAACTTACCAAATGAAAATGATGTTTTGAGAATACTGTTTATTACATCAATCTCTAACAAATTCATTTGAATATTTTCTGCATTTGTATTTGATGTATGTATATTGTGAAATTTCGTACAAATGTACAAAAAATTTCGATGGGTTTCATATGACTCATACGAAGACGTTTTAAGTGGAAATTTTGTGAAGCACATGACCAGTAAATATTTGTCCGTAAAGTCCTATTGGTTATGAAGTTTGAAAATGATAAGCTTGGATGTTTTGACCGCATCATCATATATACATATCATATATATATATACATATATATATCTATATATATATATATCTATCTATATATCTATCTATATATCTATATATATATATATCTATCTATATATATATATATATATATATATATATATATATATATATATATATATATATATATATATATAAGCATAATCTCGTTATTAGAAATAACAGGTCGCTATAGTTATATATTTTCATGTTATAATTAATCAGTTATTTAAAAATGTTATAAACCCCTCCGAAGTAAAACATTTAATAATGTATAACAAAGGAAATGTAAATAAAGCAAAGAAATATTAAAATTTATGTGAATAAAATAAAGATTGAAAATAAAAGTAGAATAATTTTGTAAAAATAAGCATATTGCAGGTTTGAAATAGCAGATAAATGATTTTAGAAAGTACAAAAAAATTTACACTCATACATTTATTATTTTACTATCCAAACAGAGTTCTCTAAGAGCATTATAATAATTTTAAAGAATATTCTAAAAACGTTCAAAATATTCTTGCACTTAAAATGTTTAAAAATGCAACTTTTTTTCATGATAGCCACAATTGATAATGCGTATGTTGTATTTAAAAAGAAAGGCTTACACTGAAATGTTATTAATGGCATCATTCATAAGGTTGAATTATTTTCTAACATTCTTTGATATATGTTTTATAACATATTGGCATGCATCTTATACCTTCTAAGTGAAGGATATGTATGTCATTAGATCATATGATTACATTCAGTACAATACTTATTCTGTACAGTATTCAGTACAGTTATATTAATATATAGGCTATAAGCGAAAGAAATCACCGTAATAGGTAGTGTGAATATTGCTTGATATTTTTTGTTTTATATATATTACATACATATTAATTTTAGATATAAAGCGTGTATCAAGATTTACAGAAACCAAAATTTGTAGTTATTTTTTTAATTGGATGTTTTTTTAGATTTTGTTTATGTTTGTATCACCTTCAAACCAATATTTTGTTTGCGTAATATAATTTTTAAAAAATTGAACACATTTGTCACATGATGTGATATTTTTTATACCATTCTTGGCATCAATTATATAGTTTGTTTTTTATATTATTTTATCTTTGGTATTCTAAAAAGAAACATGTATACTTAAACGGAAGTTAAAGAAGTTTTTAATAATAGAAACATAAATTAAGATTACATTTTGTGCTGTCAGAAAAATGATTCTTATAGTTATTCTGTAAGTAATTGCTAATGGGGAGGTATTAAAACTTATTACACATTTAAACTTATTATACACTATAAAAACTCATGTAAACAATGCAGAAAAAATCACGAATTTTTATTTTCTTTCAAAATATTATTCATTTAGAAGTTTGGAATGAATATATAATATACTTACCTCTACTCCTTCGGCTTTCACTATGACAATGAAAGGAACATATGATATCCAAAGGCAAAACATTTTGTACTTGCCATATAGCTTAGTATAAGCTCCGAGCAATTGAAGTAAAGCTAAAAACATGCAAATTAACTTAACGTTTTGTTTGCAGAAGTTAATGCAAATATGTAAAAATCGTTGAAATAAATAAAAATGTAAATATTAAACTAGTTTAAAAACGTAAACAAGTATAAGAAACAAAGGTACAAGCATTTTATTTTTGCTGTACAAAATAATATTTTATACGTATTCATCATAAACCATGTTAAATATTTCTGATCAATCTGAAAACATGAAAACTTAATATCACAGTGCTGTTAAAGGTTCTGAATTGTGAATATAAATATGGCTAAGCTATTAATTAAATGTACGCTATTAATTAAAATGCTGTCATGAAAATGATTTCCAATTGATTTAATGAGATGCGTATTCTCTAGAATTTTCTAAATGGGTTTATTTAATGTAGATCCTCAAAATTTGGCAAATTGGAACAAGGTAATTCATTATCTTCACTAATTTGTGGCATTGAAGAAAATATTTAGTTTCGCAATTTTTTTAAGAGAAATAATCAGATTAATAAATCAATTGTTAAAATATTAAAAAAATATTTTTAATTATTAAAATCAATTTTTATGCGCTGGGAGGTTTTTCCACTCTTTTATGTTACTCTTCTTAAATACAGAATTTGCTATGACTGATTATGAAACATGGTTTATTTATTTTGTTTTAATTATTTCTATATATCAATTAAAACTGAATAAATTAGATTTATTCTATGTTAAAAAATGTAAAGATAGACTAAAATTAAACCGCTATATGAATTAAACTTGTGGTTATGTTTTTAATCTGATGTGGTTACCTTTTTCTTGAACTGATATAAAATAAGACTTAATTCTTCATATATGTTTTTTTGGGACTATTGCATTTTTTAAATAGGAATTTTTTGCTGTCTCAAATACATTTAATATATACAAAGAATAGCCAATTTGTTTCAGTGTTTCTTTCTGAACATACTCTAACACCGGAGTATCTCAACAAAAGGGCTATGGCTCCAAATAGTGGTTGTTCATGCGGTCAGGTTGAGAACATTATTCATTATGTATTTGAATATGATTTCACAAAACAATGACACCTAAAATCTCGGAGGAACTTACTCCATTTCTCCGCTAAGCTAGTAAAACTCCTTCTCTTCTGCATAAGATAAAGAACATAATCACATTAATCTATGAATAAGGATCCGAACTCTGTTAAGATAATACCATAATTGAGCAGCGGATTTCATTATAAGAACAATTTGGTAAAGGGTAAAAATCATTGTCAGGCATTTCTCCACTTTTTGTGATAAAATATTATTAAGTATTGTATTTGCTTAGCAATTAGTTTTTATAATTTTGATACTAATAATTATTCAGATTAAGGTGCTGAAAAACATTGATTGACTCACCACAACGTAATGTGTAATATTAAATATCCTAGCATAGTTTATCAATTAGTAATTTTAATGTCTAATTTTGCATTATATTTCCTAAACATTGTAAACCATTATAAACTGTGAACAGAAAATGCAGGTTTTTTATGTGTGCTATATTACAATGCATTATTTTGACATAATGCATTGTAATATAGCAAAATTAGTATATATTTTATTTTTATGTATATACTATCAATATATTGTATATATTTCCTCTTTTTCTAACACAATCTTCATACGGTACGTCATGTTATATTATACTTCCCTCTATCTAACCACTATATTTAAAACTGGGGATTAATATTCAAGTTTGCTTTGAGTCTTCAGAAATACCCTATTTAGCAATTTTAGTGCAATATATATTTTTATTATTATTTCTAGTAATGTTAGAGTGTCTGTAAAGTATTTTGCTATATATTTTATTCACTTTTTGAAGCAATTTTACTATTTATTGTATTATATTTATATTTTTGTTCAATAATTTTCTTAATCGTGTTAACTACACTGCACAGACTGAGCTGCTGCAAAATTTTAACTGAATCAGCAGATTGTAATCTGTTATATTTTGAATATTCTACAGTTTATCACCTACAGTAAATGTTAAATAGGATACCATTCATGCATGTGTAATCTTAACTATATGACAATGCAGACCTTTGGTATTGCGAAAAATGCAATGTTACATTAAAGGACACAGTTAACGCACGAGGGTGTTACTAGCACTTATGGAAAATCTGTCTCAGTCATTTTCTCTTTTTTATGCTCTCCTACTTAAACTTAATTATATTGCTATCATATTTGTGTTATAAACTACTTATATCGTCTGCTATGACTATCATCAAGATAACTAATTTGTATTTTTTACCAAGGTTACTTGGAGTGTTAGGATAATCTATTTTCACAATTTTATTGCAATATTTACCTCATGTCATTTCCCATAGTCAAAATTTTGTAAATGTTTGTTGTTGATGTTATATTTCTGTCAAATTCATAATATCACATGTTAGAGACCTATTGAAGCTCAATTTTGTTTTCAAATTTCGTGACAATTCTGTTACACTAGATGTATTACGTGATGGGGCTATATCTGATAACCTAAGGTACAGACCAGGTGTTCCATTGCGTTATGTCTATGTCTATAATGTTGAAATTCAAAACAATACTTATAGGCTATTTTACCGTACAATAAATTTTATTGAATGTTTCCTTAAGCAAGTATAATATATGATTATCAACTGCGTTTATATTTTTTGTGACATTTAAAAACTATGAATAGAATTCCGTACTCAATATTAGGAATATAAAATTTCAAACATTATCTATATGTGCGAGAAATAATTATATGCAATACTTTTTCAAATAAATAAAAAAAATAAAGATTTTTACTTATTAAAAAAAAGATCGCCAACACTAAGATATTTACTATATATACATATACATATATATATATATATATATATATATATATAATATATATATATATATACATACATATATATACATATATATATATATACATATATATATATATATATATATATAATAGGAATTTTAGGAATTTTAAGCATGAAATATGTGCATGTGGTACATAGTGCATATATGTACATTCGTACTTTAATCCTCATTATGCTTTAAAAAAAAAAAAAAAAAAAAAACATGGCTGTCGGCAATAACCATTTAAGAATACGACAAAACTTTAAAACTTATAGGTTCTATGGATACGTTTCTTTATTATTTTGTGAAAAATCTTGCCGCCTATATAACGTATTACACTCTGGTAATTTGAGGAGCTTCAGCTTTTATAATAAATTAAAGCTTTAACCACAATATTTATTTCGATTCATCATTAAGTTATTCGATCAATCATTCATTTTTTTCCATAAAAGTGTAAAAAAGGATATATTAAGAAAATATAATGTAAAATATAATACTAAAAACAGTAATATATAATCAGTATTTTATTTAATTAATTAAAATTATTAATTTTCAGGTGGAAAATTGTTCAATGTACGGTAACATATGCGCTAGCGTTAAAACTAATTTTATTGACGTTGCAGAATTGTCTCGCCAATGCTAAGATGAAATCAAGAATTTCAAAGAGTATAAAATTTTATTAACATTTTAATTAATTAAAGAAAAATTTTATCTTTACTAAAAATTAATAATTTTACTCAGTAATTTGTTTCTTAATTTTTTCATTTAACTATCGCTTCGAAATATTCTAGATTTTATTTGTGATTATATTTGAAAAATAAAGCTATTTGAATTCATATATGGATAAAAATCGCGGTAAATGATATTATTAAGACACATTTTTTAACATAGTATATTTTTCGGTTCCTTTATAGAATAAAAATAATTTTAACACAATTATACAGAAAAAGATAATAAAGTTATTCTAGTTAAGTATATATATGTCATTTAAAATGCAATATATTAAAATAGTAAGCTGCGTAACTTACAGGCATTGAAATCATATCCTTTCTTTAGTGTTTGCATGTCTTCAATATTTCCGAGTAAGTTAAATAGTTTGACACTCTTTCCCGGTATTTTTTTGCTGTAATTCTCTCGATGAAAGACATATCTAAGGAAAATTAGAAGCAGAATCCCGAAATTGGCGATAATCAATGTCAGAATTATTTGCCTGGGGCTCAGCGATTTTGAAGCATATCCGGTGATTCCATTTACTATGGATTGCATAGAATAACTCATTCTAATAAACGGGATGAACAAACCTACTGCGACGGAGTTGAAGTCCCATTCAAAATTGGCCTCTTCTTCGTGATAAAAAGCAGCATTATGTTGTGACCTTCACTTAATACAACATCATTTATTTTCTTGTTATCAAAAAGTTTTTTTTTTAAACTTCCTGTTTAAGGCTTTTCTACCAGTCATTTCAATGAAGCGCTACTTTTTAACTTCTAGATTAAAATTTGTTATCAAATCTTCGTTTTTTTTTTTTTTTTTTTTTTGTATAAAATAGGGCAAACAATATCAGAAATATTATCGAAATGAAACTGTTTTATTCAACTTCCAGATTAAGATTTTTTTTTTTTTTTATCAAAAATCTCTTTTCGTTGTATAGTAATAAAAGTAGGACAAGTCTTATCAGAAACGTGTTAATTTTTATGATAATCTAGATAATTATTCTCAATAGATACATTCTTTTGTCTTCCACCGAAAGTGGTATTTAACGAACTCCCTTTTCCCGTTATTGTCGTTAAATTCTATTTTATTTTATTCTATTTTCGATAAATATTTTGAAAATTTTAAAAGCACTCCAACATTTTCCAATTTAACTGATATATATTTAAAATTTATTTTCTAATTAAATACTTTAAAGCTGTGTAATATTTTTTATTATAAAAACTTGCTTTTAGGTGAACATTTAAATTTATCTAATAAATAATATATGTAAATTATCAACAATAACTAAAAGTTTATTCTAATAGTGCAATTGCTAAATTTATTAAATTATATATATACATTAAACAAATAATTATGTAGCACAAATTCTTACAAATATTAAAGAAAGAGAAGAGAAACATTTTTATGAGGACTTAATATTAGTTCATTTATTAAAAATACATCAAAAGTTGTAATTAATTGGTGAATATGTGCATGTGTATTGGTACAAACTAGCCCCAGACTAATACTTTTACACTGGAGAATTTAATATGTAATTTATTTACTAATTTGTGCTCAGATTCTGAAGTAAGTTGTAATTCATTTAAATTTTTTATTCTTTATCATTTCTTAACGTCACATTTGTTTTTCTTTTATGTTAATTCTTAAATTATTCTTACAAATGCCACGTGAAATTCTGAAATATGACAAGCGTATGCAGTCATTGAGACACAATTTACAGTATGCGCATTCTTTAGTAAACATAACTCTGGGATTAGGAAAGAATGTAGAGATATGAAAAGAAATCATTTTCAAATGATAATTTTTTTTCTATTATTCTCAATGCATATTTAAATAAGTACATCGGTATATAACTCCATTACTTAAATGTAGATTTTGAGATTCCTTTATGAATGATAACTTATGACACAATCTTTCATTGTCCTTGACAGGTATTTTTCTTTTTTGTTTTCCTCTATGCTGAAAATAATTATTTAATTCACTACAAATAGCTTTAATTTTTATGTCATTTATTATGAATTACCTCTCAGGTTAAAACCAAATTGCCAATCGACGGTTATATTTTACTTACAAAAATTAATTTTTCCCCTAGGTTCTTTCAAATAAATCACAAATATTTTTAAGAACGTCAACAAATTTATTGAAGATAAAAATTGTGACGAATTAGACGATTGCTTGGAACTGTTAAATTCTAAAGAAATCGAAATTAGGGATTTAGATGAGAAAATTCAAAATTTGATTAAAGATGATGATACTAAATTAGAATCAGATATTAAAACTTGTATAGAATACAGTGATAAAATAATAATAACGAAATCAAAAATCAAACGTTATTTCAAGAGCGTTGAAGCTCAAAATGTGAACTTAAATATTTCTAACGACTCACGTTTAGAAATCGGAAGTAAAAAAGAAAAGGAATTTGAAAATAATGTTAAATTACTTAAAATGTCAATACAAAAATTTTATGGAGATTATAATGAATGGTGCATCAGCCGGGAAGTAACCCAATTTTGATAGCTAGATTAGTATAGAATAAAAATTTGTTTAGTAATTGTTAGAACCTTAATTGATTTAGTTCAAGGAACATTGGATAGCATTTATATGCGAAGACAGAAGAACTACTAGAAGCTGAAAATTTCTGGATTCGGTCTGAACAAAAAACATTTTTTGCCGAAGAATATAAATCCTTGGAAGAATGTAGATCGATTGACAAGAATTCCCCTCTGTACAATTTTGTCCCATATATTGATGAAATGGGGATCATGAGATTAGGAGGAAGATTAGAATTTTCTGACTTTATCCTAGATAATAAAAATCCAGTAATACTACCTAAAAATTCTAGATTGACCTATTTAATTGTACGTAAACAACACGAGAAGATAATGCATGGAGGGACTGCTGCAACTTTGGCTAAGGTTAGATCTCGTTTCTGGGTCCCGAAAAGTCGTCAGTTAGTCAAAAAGACGATAAAAAGTTGTTTCATTTGCCAAAAATATTCAGCGAAACCTGCAAACCAGATGACAGCACCCTTACCTGAAGACAGAATCCTTGAATCACCCCCCTTTTCTGTTTGTGGTGTTGATTTTGCTGGACCAGTTTACGTAAAGAATTCAAAGGATACTCAAAAATCATACATCGCATTATTCACATGTGCAGTAACCCGAGCCTTACATCTGGAACTAGTTTCAAATACGTCGACAGATTCATTTTTACTTGCATCTCGCAGATTTTTGAGTAGAAGAGGAAACTGTAAAATCATCTATTCTGATAATGCTAAAACCTTCAAGAAGGCTAAAAAAGAAGTTGAGAATTTTTCTAGAATTTTAGAAGATGATGTGTTTAAGAATTTTATTGCCAAAGAGAGAACTCAGTGGAAGTTTATCATTGAACGAACCGCATGGTGGGGAGGCTTTTACGAAAGACTAGTGAGATCCGTCAAAAACTATTTGAGGAAAGTTATAGGAAAAGCGTTGTTAACCTTCGAGGAAATGTCTACTCTACTCGTCGAAGTAGAAACTGTTCTTAATTCACGACCTTTGAGCTACGTTTATAATGAGAATGATGAGCCACAACCCTTGACTCCCATGCATTTCCTGAACTTTGGACAAAGTTATTCTAAGTACCCTCTAGCTTTCGCTGAAATTATCAATAGTGAAACAACAAGAAAGACTCTCTTAAAAAGAAAGCGCTATCAGGAATTGCTGTTAAAACAGTTGTGGAGTAAATGGAAACAGCAATATTTGTTAGACCTTAAAACTGGTCACTCTTTAAAAAATCCTGATTTTCAGCCCGAACTAAAATTAGGTGATGTTGTGCTGATTCAAGGAGATAACAAAAACAAACTGTTATGGAAACTAGGCAGAATTATTAAAGCCGTTCCTGGACGTAACGGTAAAGTCCGATCCTACGAATTAAAAACCGGAAATGGAACTTTGAAAAGGACTGTACAACATTTATATCCTCTTGAACTATATTCAACTCTAACATTTCACATATTTATATTTTTTATTTTATTTAAATACTGAATTGAATAATTTGAATTTGTTTAATAACTTACTTTCTTAATATTTGTATTTATTTTGATAATAATTCTTTTTAATTTGTTAAATGCTTTCCTATTTGATTTTTAGATAAAATTTTTATGTTTCTTGTATACTCTAGATATTGAAAAGTATTGTTGATATTGATGTAATTTAATTCAAGTATTTACCTTATTATTATCTTTTTTTTGTACTGCATTTTTGAAAAATCTGATTGACAGAAATTTTGCTACTTAGAAGTGTGAATTTTTTGTTTATGAATTTATTTGAATAGATGAACTCCTGTCAGAGTTCAGGTGGGGAGTGTGTAACGAAATATTTGTTAACTTTTATTGTCAACAGATGGCGCTATAAGCGCATGTTAGATTTTGTTTATTTTGTGATTGTTGAAAAAAGAAATGTTTTCGTTTATTAGAATTTATTCGATGGTAATACGTGCGTATAGGTTTGTTTGAAGGCATTAATATCCTATGATGTTTTATTCCATTGAATTTAGATTTTTAGAGGCTTTCAGCCTATTCCTTTTATGTAAATATTGTATAAACATTTATTAAAATATATGGAAAATTATTCGAGCTTTTGCACCTTTAGTTATTGAAGTTGTTCTCAATGCTTAGTTTCGATTTTTAGTTCTTAGTAGAAAAGAGTCAATTCTTTCATCAAAGAGGAAAATTTCTGACAGCTGCAGACATCTTACTGAGTGAACGAATATGTGAAACAAATTTAAGATCCAAAATATTACATTTTTAAAATCAAATGTCAAATTTCAGAACTTTTTTAAAATAACTTTACTTTTATATACATTTTGTATAATTTTTTAAACTCAAAATAAACTTTTTCTGAGAAACATTCTTCAGTTTTTTCAGATATCAAAAGTAGAAATCCTAGGATATTATTTGATTATTCCAATTATCTTTCATTTTAATTGTTGAATTGTTAATTTCCTTATTAATTATTTTGTTTTGCATCGGTAAACCAAAATATTTTTATTCAAACTAAGATTAAAGAGAAAAATAAAATTAAAAAAGTCTTTACTGTTCCTGTTAATCTAGAATGAATTTTCTCCATTGACTTGGTTATATTTGACGAAAATCATGATTTAAATTTTAAAATCGAATCATACTTTAATATTTATTTTACTTTGAAAAAAATTAATTGAATATGCTATCTTCAATGACAAAATTATATTTCCTTTTCTCATAGAACCGGAAATATGACGCATAAATGTAAATTTCTCAATTGTTACCTGTACGCGGACAGATTAGTTTTGAAAATTAGTTTTAGATCATTATAGCAAACGTACGTTTTACAAAATTAAATAATATGAAAAACAATCTCATATTATTTTATTGAGTACTGCTTTAACTGTTCGGTAAAAAAACGAGAGGATTTTAATTTATGAAAGCAAAAGTATTTTCATCAACAAATCTATTTATTTAAATTTTGGTTTCTTAAGTTATTGCCATATATTTTCAATTCTTTTGGTTGATTACTGAAAATATTTAACTGCTATTTGCTTCATGTTATAGTTTTGAGCCATGGTAAAGTGATGAAGTCGAGATTTGAGCTGACACCTTCTGCTTCACACTATGCAGTGATAGAGGAAGAATAATGGACTCATGGAACTTTTAACATTCCTTGTCCCTGTCCCCATAGTGGTTTTTGGTTTGGTCGAGTATTCAATATGCTCTCTTTTAGACACAAGCGCAAGTTTTTCTTATCATGCCTGTTTTTGCATTTTTGCTATCTACTTTAAGAGGTTAGTTTGTGCTCCTACTATTCAAAACAAATGAGACAAACCAATCTTCTTCAACAATCTAATAACAAATTTATTTAACAAAAACATAACAAACTATAAAATAATGAGAGAGTAAGAGTCTTTTTCAGAGCTCTTCTCCCCACAGCAGTTATTTTCCAACTATAACCCTTTTTTTTTTTACATTTTCTTTCGTTTTAACCCCACAATTCTGGCAACCCTATGGCGCCATACCTCTACCTCCCCATCACACAACATAAGTAACAAATAAAAACTACAAAATGGCGTAAACATACCGCCCCGTTGAAATATCAATTTCAATTAAGAGAGGTAGAGAGCATTAAAAGCAAAATTACAATATGTAAGCACTACTACTATAACTTAAAAAGAAGTTAATGCTATAAATTTTCTAATTCTACAATGGTAGTTAATTGTTTACATTAGTAAAACAAACATATATACATAATATAAATACCAATACAAATATACAAAAAGTAATAAAAATTGTATGTATGATAACAAATAAAAATTAATAAAGTAGCACAAAATACATTCACTCTTCAATAGGTAAAATTGCAATTTTAGATATTGGTCGTTTAAATACACCATTATTAGTTTTTAATTTTACTACTCTTACTAAATTATCTTTACCATAATAAACTTTAATAATTCTGCCTATTTTCCATGAACAGGTAGGTAATTTATCTTCTTTGATGACAACCATGTCACCAACCTTAATATTGTCTTTAACAATCATCCAGCGGTTACGCTGCTGCAGATTATTTAAATAAGTAGTTTGCCATCGCTTCCACAATACTTGAACCCTTTAGTGCATTTTTTCCACAAATTTAATCTATTACTTTCGATATCTAAAATATCTGGTTCAATAATGCTATTAATAGGACGACCAATTAAAAAATGCCCAGAGTCAAGACTTCCAAGTCTTCAATATCATTGGTTAAAGGAGTTAATGGGCGGGAGTTTAAAATTCCTTCTATTTGTGTAACAATAGTAAGAAATTCTTCATAAGTTAATTTGGTATCTCCAACAACACGTTTTAAATGATACTTAAAAGACTTGACTCCAGCTTCCCAGAGACCTCCAAAATTTGGAGCTCTTGAGGCAAAAATTTCCATTCTATAAGTTCATTCAATAAAAAGTTATTTAAACTACTATCATGGTTACAAACTATTCTATACAATTTTTAAGTTCTTTACTAGCACCCTTGAAATTTGTAGCATTATCACACATTATTTTTGTGGTTTACCTCTCCTAGAAATAAATCTTTCAAAGTAGCAATAAATGCTTCCAGTAGATAATTCAGTCACTACATCTAAATGTATAGCCTTTGTAACCATACAAATAAAAAATACAAACATATATCTTTTGAAATATACCCTTACGTTGGCCTCTATATTTAATGAAAAAGGTCCACAAAAGTCAACACCTGTACAATTAAATACTAAATTTACATTTACTCGTTCTTTAGGCAATTCACCCATAATTTGCTGTTCTAAAACTGGTTTTATCTTAAAACAGGTGATACATTTGTGGACAATTTTTCTACAAATTGATCTGACCATTAATTGGCCAAAATGTTTTGCGCACAAGATATAACAATTCTTGAGGACCAACATGTAAATACTTCTTATGAATATTTGTTAAAATCATGCTTGTCAACTTATGACATTTTGGTAAAATAAGTGGGTGCTTTTGAGAGTCAGCAATATCACAATTTTGCAGCCGACCACCCACTCTTACTAACTTTTTTCTATCTAGGAAAGGATTCAAATTTTTACCTTACTGGTTACAGCATTACCCTTACTTAAATTTTTAATGTCCTCTTTAAAGGAAGTGGTTTGAGCTTGCCTCTTACCAATACAAACAAGGCATTTTCTAATTCAGGTAGTTGCAGTGGTCCTTTCCTTCTATTCGTAGAATCCCTGCAGTTATCAATGAACCTGAAAATAAAACTCACAATACGAAGTAGTTTAGTATAATCATTAGTTATTTTATAGAGTTCAGAGAAGAAGTTATCAGTTTCCACTACATCTATATGCAAGTTCACATTTGTGATTTTCTTGAACTCATCCATGTATTGACTGTCTGAAGTTGAAAAATATTCACTATTGATCACAAGTGTCTCTTCATGTAGGAATTCTGGTCCATTCCACCAAAGAGTCTGGAATTTGATCTGATCTGGACTCACACCCCGGGATAGCAGATCGGCAGGATTGTCCTCTGTCTTCACATGTTGCCACAAATAGTCTTTAGTCAAGTTTTGAATTCGTTCAACTCTATTTGCAACAAATAACTTCAGTAAATTAGATGATGTTTTCAGCCATGCCAATACAATTGTTGAATCTGTGTATAAGAACACATCTGAAAATTGAATGATCAAAGAATTTATCGTTTTCTCGACGAGTCTGGAGAGCAACTCCGCCCCGCATAACTCCAAACGAGGAATTGTCATGGTTTTCATTGGAGCAACCTTAGACTTACTACACACTAGAGTGACAAAAGTTTTGTTAGAATCACTTACACAACGAAGATAGATGACAGCTCCATAGGCATCCTTTGACGCATCAGAGAATCCATGCAGTTCTATTCTTGAAGATGAAGTTGTTTGTAGATATCGATCGATTTTAAGGTTTTTCAATTCAGGTAAGGAATTTAGAAATTTCCTCCAAGTTTTTTCTTCATTCGAAGGTAATTTTGTGTCCCAGTCTAATTCTCAAATTCCACAATTTTTGAAGAAAATTTTTGCTAACAATAACTGGTCCAACAATCCCTAATGGATCAAATAATTTTGCTATAGTGGCCAAAACTGAACGTTTTGTTGGATCATTTTCTTCAGAGGGAATTGTAGTAAAACAAAATACATCCTCCTTTGGATTCCACCTCATACCTAAAGTCTTAACTGTTTCTTTTCTGAATTATCAAAAGTGGTACTCTTGGTCTTCAAAGGGAACATTCTTCAAAAGTTCAGCATTATTAGAACACCATTTATGCAGCTCCATTCCTCCTGCATTCAATAGGGATATCAGTTCATTTTGCAAAGCAATTGCTGAATCAATATTTTCAGCACCTGATAATATATCATCTACATAAAAATCCTTTATTGTTACAGAAGATGCGATAGGATAATTAATCTGTTCATCTAAAGCTAACTGCTTTAAGACTCTAGTAGCCAAATAAGGAGCACATTTTGTTCCATAAGTCACAGTACGTAATTCATATTGTTTGATCTCTTCATTTAAACTACCTTTCCAAACTATACTTTGCAAATGACAATGCCTGGGATTAACCCAAATCTGACGATACATTTTCTTTATATCTGATGTGAAGGCTATTTTATGCTTTCTAAAACGTAACAATATCGAAAATAAATCATCTTGTACAATTCCTCCATTCATCAGACAATTATTGAGAGAAATTCCAGAACTAGTAACACTTGATCCATCAAAACTACTCTTAATTTTGTCGTGCTACTATTAGCATTATAAACTGCATGATGTGGCAAGAAATACCTATAACTTTCCTTATCAACTTTAATTTCTACCATGTGGCTACAAGACTTTCATATTCTCGCATAAAATTGATATATAACTCTGACCTCTTCGGAATTTTATTTAATTTTTCCATAAATTATTTAACCTCACATTTGCGCTATTTCGCGAATCTCCTAACTTTCAATTTCGCCTTTCTTTAAAGGAAGATCGACGACGAATTTACCATTTTTATCCCTACTATAGGTTTTTAAAAATTGCTTCTCACACTCAACCTCGTCTTTAGTTTTTAATTTTAAAGAATCGGAAGTATTTTCAATTTCCCAAAATTTATGAACAAGTTTTTTCTAAACAATCGGATTTTATTAAGCCACAATACTGGTCTTTTATCAAAGAGTCTTCTTTAAAGGCTCCACTGACAATATATCCAAATACCGTATTTTGCAAAATCAGAGATTCAGATAAATATATTTTACCTTCTCTTAAAAGAGACCAAAATAATTCAGCACCAATTAATAAATCAATTTTTCCTGGCTTAAAGAAATTAGCATCAGCTAATGTTATATTTTAGGAATATTTAATTTACTAACTTCTAAATATTGATTTGGCATAATATTTGTTATTTTTGGTACTACTAAACATTCTATGCGAGCAGAAAAAGAATTATTTTTATTTGAAATGAGAACACTCGTTTTTTTTCTAACAGGGACAGAATTCCCACTCAACCCCGAGACTGCGATGTTTATTTTTTCTTTACGCAAGCCCAATAAATCTGAAAATGACGTGGTCATAGCGTGAACTTGAGAACCACAGTCAAGGCAGGCGCGGGCCTTTTGAAAGACCCCACTACTATCTAAAATATATACAACCGTAGTCGCTAGGAGAATCTTCTTCTCCCTCGTTACACAGGAAGTGAGTGTTTGAAATTCTGTACTATCTTGAGGCGCCATGTTTGGTCTTTCAACATTATTTTGAATTGTGACATTTGAATCTTTAGAATCTGATTGACTAACCACAGAATTATTTTTTGTTAAATTACATTCAGTCTTATAATGGAGTAATGACGAATGTCTTAAATTACAATATTTGCATGAATATTGTGAAGAACAAGATTTAATTAAATGTTTACTACTTAAACAATTTATGCACAAAAAATGTTTTCTCACAAATTCATATCTTTTTTGAGGAGCAAATTTTAAAAATACATCACATTTAGACAAATGATGAGATTTTTGACATAAAATACAATTTGCATTTTCATTATTTACAAATAAGTTTTTAGATTTACTATTTTTATCCATCTGGTCTACATATCTAATCTTATGGGGATTACGTATAAGATTATCTAAAACTAAACAACGTCTTTCAACAAATTCAAGAAAATTATCAAAATTAGGAACATCATTGTTTGTTAACGTTAATTCATATTGCTTACGAGTTTCCCTATCCAGCTTTTGCAAAATTATATTCATTAACAAAACATCAGAAAAATTATTTCTTTCAAATTTTAAAACCTTTAAAGATCTTAAATTTTTATTAATACAATCTAAAATTTTCTCTCAAATCTCTAGCAGATTCTTGAGTTAATTTTTCATAATTTAAGATGGATTTTACATAAGTATCTACAATATATCTCTTATTATTATATCTATTTTCTAAAGCTTTAAACAAAGATTCGTAAGTATCGTCCGCTGTTTCGAGTTGTTTTGCTTCTCCTTTCAAAGAAGCAATGTAAATAATAAAGTTTTTGACTCTCACTAAGATTACATTTATCATGCATTAAATTTTCAAACTGAATTTTAAAATTTAAAAACTCTTCACATTTTCCATAAAATATTGGAAGAGGGATTTCTGGTAATTTTATAGAAAAATTTTCAATATTATTATCATTTTTTTGAAAATTATTCATTGGTTTTGAATTAATATTAAATAATAACATTTTAATCTTTACCTCCAAATTCTGGAATTCCTCTTCAATAACGTCGATCGCAACCTCATATTCAGCGAATTCATCATCTTTCACAGAAGAAAAAATATCCATTTTTAATTGCTCGAATTTTTGTTGAGTTTTTTGCAACATATCCAACTTCGCCATCAAAACACTCTCTTCAGAAATTTCGAAAAGGGACGAACCTATTTTAGTTAACTGTCCCTTTATATTAGCTTTTCTACGACTTAAAACTATTGCAGCAACAGACATTATGCTATGTTTTTCTGTTTAGCAGTCCACAAAAGAGTTTGGCATCTACTACACGGTAACTTGATATCTTACAACGGCTACTCTCTATTCCTGCTGGTTAAGCGACTCCATTTATCGACGGACCACAATGTTTCTGCATTTTTGCTATCTACTTTAAGAGGTTAGTTTGTGCTCCTACTATTCAAAACAAATGAGACAAACCAATCTTCTTCAACAATCTAATAACAAATTTATTTAACAAAAACATAACAAACTATAAAATAATGAGAGAGTAAGAGTCTTTTTCAGAGCTCTTCTCCCCACAGCAGTTATTTTCCAACTATAACCCTTTTTTTTTTTTACATTTTCTTTCGTTTTAACCCCACAATTCTGGCAACCCTATGGCGCCATACCTCTACCTCCCCATCACACAACATAAGTAACAAATAAAAACTACAAAATGGCGTAAACAATGCCTAAGTTACTGATACTGATTATTTATGTTGTTGTTGTTACTTATCTCCTGGGCTCAGCAGAGCTAAACCAGGTCTATGAATTTATTCACTCTCAAAAAGTCCAAAATGATGATTGTGTTTCAATATTGATCTAATCTGGATAGCCCCAGACAATTCAAAATATGATCAGCAGTCGCCTGTTCTTTGCGACACGTCACGCAAATAGGAAAGGTCTTTCCCCGTTACTGTAACACTGAGATTTCAAAAGTCCCATCTTAAATCTTGTAATCGCTGTCTGATGGCTTCTGCTATTCTAGAAGGACAAAACCTCTCCAGGTCTTATTCCCTGATATTAGTGGTGCACTGGAGGGATGTTCCAGGAAGCACTATCAGATCTTGTAGCCCTCGAAGAATAAGGGGTGTTTAAATGTTCCCAAGAACCCTCTTTAACCAATAAGCCCGCTGTTTCGTTGCCAAGGATGTCTGTATGAGATGGTATCCACAGAAAGTAAACTTCTCGAAAGGACGAGAGATGCTTGAGTTTGTTGATAATTGGGACGCCAGTACTAAATTTTAATTAAATTTGCTGTCACAATATCTGGGTTGAAAGATAATAAAGGTCCTACATTAATCAAAAAATATACTTACTTGTACTATCAGTAAGCTGAATCGACAGAAATATTGAAAGAAGTTATAAGCAAATTTAGATATGAAATTTACAAATAAATATTGAATAAAATGTGCATAATATATTTAACATTTCAGTTGTTGATTATATCCTCTTTAAACAACAAACCGTTATAAAAAATATTTTGTTTTTAGAAAAGACAGCTGATAACATGACATTGCCCCAGTCAGACACTGTCCAATTGATATGTTCCCAGCACCACTTTAATCGTGCCCCTCTTGTCTGGATGGATAGACAAACACAAACTCGAAGTACCCGGGAATACTATGTCCACTCATATGTAATCTTCGGCGTACAGTAGCTGCAGATATCACCTTACCAATGGATGCTGTAACCATAGATGTCACACCTGTGGAGGTCGCTCTGCGATTCTGCTTCCCTAAAATCGTTCCAGTGCAGCCCTCTGACTCTGATTTATTGGGAGATGGAGCATTCTGCCTTTCTTCCCGTACAAAACGTGAGAATACGGGTGCTTAACCAACACCCCCTAAAGGCAAGGCCTGCGCACTGCTATGATGAGTCATCCACAGGAGGCTGGTTGTTTCGTCTCCCTTATGGCGATCTAAATAACTTACTTTTTACTATGTATTACGACAAATGTTTAATTAAAATTTAATCACGCCACATGGAATTATTTAAGTATTTGATAAATCTGTGTTTGATAATTGTTTGGCAAATTTTAACATAAAATGTAATGTGTAAATTGATCTAAGCTAAATTATTGTAATAAATCAAATAAAAACTGAACAGAATTTTTTCCAAGATCATTCCTTTATTTAAATGATTTAATTTAAAAAATGTTTGGTACAAGTTCAGTACCCCCATATATGATTTCTCGCCAAATCTGGCGCCCTTTGTTTACTTCGTAGTGTTGCCGATTTCAGCTTTTGTTTTTATTGTAGTGTTTGCCAAATTCAGTTTTAGTTACTATTTCTTTTTTTTTTTTTGTTGCCACTAATCATTTTTCTTGTGTTTTACATAAATTTTACTTCGACTTTCATTGTTCTAGAACATTCTTTTTTCCACGTTTCTATTGGAATTGGAAGGGATTTTCCCTCAGTTGGGCTTCGTTGTCACCAGCGTCTAATCATCGTAAATTCTTCTTTTTTACAATTTCTTTTACATTATTTAATTTTATTTGGTTTTTATTTATTATATATATTTATTATATCTTATTAATTTAATCTATTATCTTTTACATTTTTTTTAAATACAATAAACAATTACAGATTTTAAATTTTACCTTGCAATGTATATGTTTCATAATGCTTGCATAGCTGCAAATGAAAATTGTTTTAATAAATTTGTTAAAATCGTTTCGGGAATTAATTGGGATGAGTACCAAATTTCGCAGAAGGTGTAATTATTTTATTTAAATTCCGAATGTATTTTTTTTATTGCATTAGTGTTTTATCTTTATTAACTTTAAAAGTGTATATATTTTAAAAAAATATTTTTTGCATGCTTATCTTAAAATTTATAAAGTGTATATATTTAGAAAAATATTTTTTGAATGCTTTTTTTTCAATTTTAAAAAGTAATTTATATTTAAAATAATATTTTTGCATGCCTTTTTTTTGCTTTTTTTAAATTTTATAAAGTGTAAATATTTAGAAAAATATTTTTTGCATGCCTTTTTTTTAAAAAAAAAATTTTAATGTGACACTGGTGAGCAAGGAAAAAATGTCGAAATAAACATACCAATCGGCATATCAGCTAAACTTCATATCAAGTAAGTCCATCATTTATATTTATTTCCCTTTTTTAATTTTCTAAAATGCTTATTTTTCGATCGAACTTCGGGAAATTTCCCGTGTTAGCTTGGCGCGCTTACTTTGGCGACTTAACGACGAAAAAAATTCACCGCGTTCGCCAATATATGGGGATACTGAACTAGTTCCAAATGTTTCAGTTTATTATAATAGTACATTTAAAAATTTTAGAATTTAAGAAAACAAAATATTTAATTTGTCAAATTAAGTGATTAGAAAATATAAATAAAATAGTACTTTAACAATTAAATTTGTGTAATTCTTAGGTTAAAAATGTTTTTTTATAATTATAATAAAATGTTATGTATTTTGTTTCATTTGTTTTTCCTGAATTTCCAATTTCATTATTTTTTTATTTTATCAACCATTATTTGTAGTTTGATAAGATTTTTAAGTAACTTGTAGAAAAAATTTATGAAATTATTAGGATCATATTTGAAATATATTCCTGCTATATTTTTTCTCTTACTTTAAAATAAATTTATGATATCACGTAACACAATGATTATACATTTTAAAGTTTTTCACAATAATCACTTAATTAAACATGATTTGTATGATTTAATCTGATAATAACAACATTACTTGGCATATTAGTATTGAAAATACAGGCATATATCAAATCATTAATATCAAAAATATAAAAAAATGACTTTTTAAATTAAATTTGTGGCCAAATAAAAACATTCATCTTTTCCATTATATAAATAACCGGAGTAAATGCAACATTTGCTTTTATTGCATTATTATTTTTTTTTAAAATTAAATATCACATAAAAATAGCAAAATTTATAACTTGCTCAAATAATAAAAATAGAATAACGACAACAACAGTATATATGCTTAAAATAACTTTATTAAACACTAAAATTCCACAATAAAATTTATTATAAATTAATATCAAAATGTAATTAATTTTTTTAGATATGCAAAATAATTTTTTGAAATAAGCAAAATGTAAATAACAATGTAAGTTTAGGGGAACATCAATTTTTAATAATTATATACATCTACAGAAAATTCTTCTCTGAAATTTATATTATTTTCCTAATGTTTGTAATTTTTTTTTGGATTTTGAATTAAGGAGTTTTTTATTTATTAAATCATCATTAATTTTTTTACAATAATTTTTGAGTAAAATATTAGTAGAAATTAAAAAATATTTTTTACTAAATCATCCCTGTCATGTTTGCAACATTCTGAAGTTAAATTAATTTCAGCTAATCTAAGATTTTTTAATGTTACATTGCTTGCAATAAATCTAGGATTGTTACACTTCGAAAAATCTTTTTCATATTCAGAAGATAATATTTAGAAATAACAGTATAATTAAAATGAATTATTTTGATGATTTCATCACAAGGATATTTTAAACCACCCCTATCTATATTTTTAATTAAAAGATAGTTTTCCCATTCATCGTCAACTTCGCTTATTAAATAAACACATCACATTTAATTTTTTTTAAGAGAGAATGGACGCAATAGCCTGCTATGTATGTTAAAATAGTTAACAAAGGAGAATATTTTTTAAAATCATTTGAGTTTATTTTCAAATTCATTGATTCTTTAGGGTCGGGAATATCAAGATTTAGATTTTCATCAACATCATCATTTAAATTAATTTAAACATTTCCATGAACAGCAGAATTTAATGCTAAAGGAATAAGGCTCTTGATCCTTAGTTTAGTTTCTGTTTCGAATATTTGAGTGAGAGAAATGTTATATTGAGATCCAGCCAACTGTCTATGATCAAAACGATCTTCGAGAGAATCTGTCTGAAATTTTCCCGTTAATACATATTCCATATTTAATATTTTTGAACAATAATCTACAATTTCTATAAGATCATTTGTAGTATGTGTTAATGCTAAGTGAGTTTCTGCACTGAATTTTCCTGTATCACTTTTACAGCTTTTCCAATTATTTAACAATAACGAAAATTTTTTTAAGAAGATTAAGCTTTTATCAATAGATGTATTAGTAAGTGGTTTTTGATATTCATTTCTTTTTGCATTCCCTTTAAAAACACTTTTTACATTAACGATATCCCACCAAGTGGTTATGTGATTTATAAATACAGCTGTTTCTTCATAGTTAAGTAAATCGAAAATAGATCCTGCAGTGTTTAGCCCCTCTGAAATATGACAATTAAAAATTTGAAGAACTAATTTTACATTTTGCCTTTCTAAATTTGATGGACAAAGATATTTAGAAGAGAGAGTGTGACAATATTTGACAGTATTAATGGAATCAATTTCATGCAGTTTCCTCAAGGTGTAAAAGAAAGCTGTTTTTAATTTTTCATCAGGAAATTTGAAATCAAAATTTGGATTGTAAAACGCTACTTCTGAATTTTTCTGGATTTTCCTGTTGTTCCTTATATTTTTAAGCAAATGAACAGAATCTAATACAAAATATAATGGTCTATTTAAATCAATGGGATGATTATATTTAGTTTTGAGAGAAGGGGAGTCTGAAAAAAAGGACATAGCTTTCCTATTAACAGCATTGTTATCACTGCATATACAAAAGATATAAAAACCAATTTTTTCTAAGCCAGTTATTACATCAAAAAGAAACTGGTGTAAAATTTCTCCTGATATTGTTTTTATTGGATATATATGTACAACATCTTTGTAAGTTGAGCAAACATTTTGAATCATAAATATATAAGCTGTTGTTGATACAGCACCAGAGTTCACAGAATATCCTATTAAATTACCACCTTTATAATCTAATGAAGCTTTTATGTGAATTTCATCCATTAATAAAACTACTTTTTTGTCATTTTCATTAAGGTGAGAATATTTGTCTCTAATATATAAAAAAAATTATTCTTGTTCTGCTCTTTCTAAGGATTTGCTATATAATTGACGAATAAACGTTTCAATGTTGCTGAATGTGGAAAAATTAAATACGAGCTTTTACATAAAAATTTATAACAGTGGGGTGATACAGAAAAAGCATGGAGCATAAAATTAAAAAGTTAGCAGAATATTTTCTATGATTTAAAGAATCAGAGAAATCTGTTCTTCTAAGCAATCAAATAAATTTTCATTACTCTCACAAATAATTTTCAACTCACAAATAACAGATTTACACAAATCAAATTATTTTTATCCTTAATTTTTTCAAAATTTTTTAATGCTTGTAATACATTATCTAAGGTGTGAATATCATTTATAATCATAGGAAATTTAAAATTATTTATCTTATTAATTGGAACACCTTTAATTGAACTTACCAAATTCAAATTTTCATCAACTATTACTGATGATTCAAGAACAGGAACTTTTGAAGGACTTATCAATAAAAACATAATGATATTGGTAACAACAGTCCATGACGATGGAAATTCAAACTTATGTAAACAGTTCTTGAGTTCACTTAATCCTTAAAGTAAAATTTATCCCTGTAATCCTTTTCACTTTTTATACTTTCTTCTAAGCACATGCAAAGTTCTGATTTTCAATTCTTATCTTGTTTGCGTCTGGCTCCTCTCGGTGATTCTTGGCTGTCGTTAAGTATTTCGGACAATTTGGAAATATGGAGGGAATAGCACCTAACTTCAATCGTGGGTGTCGTAAGGAAGCGCTCAGTTTTTCACCTGTTTTCTCAACATATACCTCTGAACATCTCAGGATATCACTCTGTGCAAAGTGATGCTCGCAAATCTGAAAAAAAAATTACTATTAATATAAATGTAGAACCATATATATTTAGTTGAATTCTCTAAGACACTTTTAAAAGTTGTTTTGATAACATCATATATTTCATTCTGATAAAGTTCAAGCAATATTTATAATTGCTATTTTAACTGGTAAAAAATGCTAAACTTGAATTAAAATTATCTAAAATTAAAATTATCTAAAAGTTAGAATTTGTTATTTATTTTACAATTTAAATTATGTATATCATGTAATTAAAATTATATCTAATTCCTTTTTCCACTTCATATTATAGATTATGTAGCGTACCGAGGTGGCAAAGTAATTGATGACGATTTCAATTAAATTAAATTTAATTTATTGATGAGAATAAATTTTAAGTATATACATAATTTTTACTATTTACAAATATTTTAAAACAATTTCCACTTAATGATCATGACAATGTCATTGGTGGACACCGCCACAAGCGCACCTCCAGTGCTTGTCTCTCTGAGAAATACACTTTTCTAAAACAAACAAAAAACAATTTAACCGGAAAGGAGGAGGGCGGCAGAATCTAGCGCGCATGCGCTGTACTGATTCTCGCCTTTTTAGCACGTTACAACTCCTTCCCCCTCCGGAAGGACTTTTACATGAGTAAAAGTCTTACAATTATATATACTCAAATAACTAATAATAAAACATAATAAGCTTAACCACAGAATTATAAAATAACATGAAAAATTTATGCTACTTTTATTTTTGGTATAGTATTTTAAAGAATAGAATTTTTTATTTTTGAAATTTAATATGATACAAAATAAGACAATATGAATAAAGAGAAAATGTTAATAAAAATAATAACTGAAAATTTTCTATTTATAAATTCTACTAAGAACATCAACATTCTTATGCAAAACTCCCTTTCGATGGATTAACTCAAAATTAAAGGGCTGCAATGCTAATGCCCAACGCATTAACCTAGGGTTTGAACTAGCATTAGAATTTAACCATACTAATGGGTTATGATCAATTTCTATTTTAAATTTTCGTCCATCTAAATAGCATTGCAACTTTTTTACTGCCCAGACGATTGCAGCACATTCTTTCTCTGTGGTACAGTATTTTTTCTCTGTTTCTGTAAATTTCCTGCTAAGGTATAAGATAGGATGCTCTTTTTCTTCTTCATCCAGTTGAGAAAATACTGCACCGATTCCTCCATTGGATGCATCAGTTTGCAATATGAATTCTTTTTCATAGTTAGGAGCGTATAACACTGGGTTTTCACTCAGTTTATTTTTCAATTCTTTGAAAGCTGTTTCACATTCCTCCGACCACGCTATCTTTTCTTTCCTTGACTTCCCTTTTAATTTATCTGTCAAGGGAGCTGCTATAATGGAATAATTAAGAATATATCTTCTATAATAACCAGACAATCCAAGAAAAGCCCGAATTTCTGCCTTAGTTGTCGGAACTGGAAAATTTTTAATGGCATCAATTTTTAATTCTGAGGGAGTTCTTTTACCTTGGCTAACCATATGACCTAAATATTTCACATATTTTTGAGCAAAAACACATTTAGAAGGTTTGATCTTTAAATTTGCTCTTTCAATTCGTCGAAAAACATCATCTAGATGCTTAAGGTGGCATTCCCAAGAATTAGAAAATATGGCAATGTCATCTAAATATGGAATCGCAAAAGATTCCATTCCTTGTAACAATTCGGTTATCATTTTACAGAAAAAATATGGTGCATTCTTTAAACCAAATGGCATTCTAAGTGATCTGTAACAACCAAAATTTGTTACAAAAGTCGCCAATTGTTGAGCTTTCTTAGTAAGGGGAATCTGCCAATAGCCTTTTGCTAAATCGATTATTGTAATAAATTTAGCACTTGAAACAGTTTCAATCCTTTCCTCAATATTAGGGAGTGGGAAATATTCAGTTTTTGTAATTTCATTCAATTTCCTGTAATCAATACAAGGCCTTGGTTATCTGCCAGGAACTTCTACTAATATCATGGGAGAAGTATAATTAGACATTCCCGCCTCAATAATTTTATTAGCTAACATTTTATTTATTTCAGTTTTTAAAATTTCATTTTGTCGGGGTGACATTCTATATGGCCTGGCACGTACTGGTTTATTGGAAATCAATTCGATATCATGCTCTACAATATTTGTTAATCCAGGTTCATTCGAAAATATGTCAGAATATTTACATAGCAATTCACTTAAGATTCGAATCTGTTCTTTACTTAATCTCCCTACTAAATTATTTTTTTGAATTAATTCAGAACAATTAAAAATATTTGAGTTGTTTCCAATAAATGGGAATTCAATTTCTAAATCTGGAGGATCATTCATTTCATCTAACTCAACAAGATTTATAACGTTGGATCTACTGTAATAGGGCTTTAGTAAATTCACATGATAAATTGGTGATTTCTCTTTCTTATTAGGCAAAGAGACAATGTAGTTAGTATTAGAGATTTTAGATTCAATTGTTCTTGGGCCAGGCCATTGAACAGCTAATTTATTTGCAGGAGAAGGTGCCAAAACAAGAACTTGGCTTCCTTCTTTAAATTCTCGTTTAACACTGTTTCTATCATAATAAGTCTTTTGCTTTTCTTGACATTCTTCCATTTTTTCCACAGCTAGATTTTGACATCGTTTTAGTCGATTGATAAGATTAAAAACATATTCAACAACAGAATTTTGCTCTTCTTCAGGCTGTAACCAGTGTTCATAGAGTAAGGTTATTGGTGTTCTTAAGTTTTTTCCATAAACTAATTCTGCAGGGCTGAATCCGGTTGACTCGTGAGTTATAGTTCTTAAAGCAAACAAAGCTGCATGAATATGCGGCTCCCAATCTGGGGAAGATTCTAAACACAATACTCTAAGAATTCGTTTGATAGTTCTGTGGAATCTTTCTACAGGATTACTTTGTGGATGATACACCGAACTATGTATTATTTTTATTCCAAACCTCTCAAGAAATTCTGTAGTTAGAGCGCTCATAAAAGAGGTCCCTTGATCATGTTGGATCTCTTTAGGAAAGCCCATACGGCTAAACATTTGAAGTTATGCATCAACAACTGATGTGGATGATATATCTTCTAAGGCAACAGCATCTGGATATTTGGATGCAAGACACATAGCAGTAAGAATATATTTTTTTCTTGAAGGTGTAACAGGCAAAGGACCTACAGCATCTATATTTATCTTTCTAAAAACTTCAGATATTATTGGTACTACTTTCATAGGAGCTTTCTTTTTCTCTCCAACTTTTCCGGATCTTTGACAAGGATCACAGGACCTTACAAATTCTTCTATTTCTTTGTAACAATTTGGCCAGTAAAAATTACGAGCTAGTCTGTCTTTTGTTTTAGTAACTCCAAGATGAGTAGATGTACCTTCATGACAAACGATTTTTAGTTTTTCTCTGAACTCCTTAGGAACAACTAATAAACAATTTTCATGTCCTAATTTATCTACTTTTCTTTTAAGTAACAGTTCATTTCTTATTACATAATTTGTTTTATTGACTTCTCCAGACTCGATATTCTCAGCCTGTTTAAACAATGGTTTGAGATCCTCACTTGTTCTTTGGCATTCTTTGAATTTTTCTTTATCAATTTTAAGTAAGGAAACTAAAGGATCATCCGACTGAGCTTCTGGTAAAACTGTTAAGTCATACTTATCCACAACCTCTTCAATGGAATTTGTATTCAAACCTTCTTTTGTTTTGTTTGAGTTCATCTTCAACTCCTCTTCTATACGTTTCTGACTTCTAGTCTGCACATTATTTATCTCATCTGCCAAATTCTTATTTTCCTTCTTTTCTTCTATTAATGAGGCTGTTCGGTTTCCTAATAGGTATCTACCACGATCCAATTCATTTGTAATAATAGCAGCCTTTGTAATAACATTTCCTAAATCACACTCCAACACAATTCGTACAATTGGTAAACATGTGGGATTCAAATCTAAGGGTTGTTGTACCCAAACATGTTCACCAGTCATATCATTAGGCAACACATACTTCCTACTAACAATATCTATTGTGGCTCCAGTATCTCTCAAAATTTCACATTTAATTCCATTCACTTTCCCAATAATTGTATATGGTTTGAGTAATACCTTAATCATTTCTTCTCCTACATTATTTATAGAATTAGGGGCGTGTCTCTTAATTAAAGGGCATTGTGGTCTCAAATGATCAGTAGAATTACATTCAAAACATTTCAATAGTCTTCTTTTTTCAAAACTTTTATCTTTAAATCTTTCATTAAGATCTTTCTTCTCTGTTTTAAAATTTTCATTCCTATGATTATTATCACGTTTCACAAACATGTAAGGAGGGCTATATGATCTTTGATTTTGATGTTGAATAGTTTTCTTCTTCATCACATTAATTGGTTTGATAGTTTTCTTAATGTCCTCAAATTCTTCTAATTTCTCTGATAAATGAAGTGGATACTACCCCATTCATCTAAATATAATTCTTTAAATTCTTGTGGAGCTCTCTTTTTAATCTGATCCGTTAGGATTAAATCACTTAACTTTTCAAGAGTATCAACTTTAAGTCCATTAATCCACCCATAAAAATAATTATAAAGTTCATGATAATAATCTATCCAAGTAACATCATTTTCCTTCTGATGTTTCACAAACAATTGTCTAAATTTCTCTGGGGTCAATTTAAATCTTTTAAATAAAACTTCTTTAACGTAATCATAATTCTGTGCTTCTTCTTCTGGCTCACGTGCAATTATTTGAGTGATTTCATACGGCAGTAAGCCTAACAAATATGAAACCCACGATTCTTTAGGTATTTGGGCACGACGTGCCTGGCGTTCAAAAAGAATTAAATATAGACTAATATCTTCTTTTACATCATATCTATGGATCATTCCTTGAAGATCTTTACGAAAATGTTGCGCATCTTTCCCTGGAGATCCATTAGTAAGTTTCAATTGAGCTTCTAATCTCAGCTTTTCTAATTCATGTTCTCTTTTTGCTTCTCTTCTCCGTTCTTCAGCTTCTTTTCTCCGTTCTTCAGCTTCTTTTCTCCGTTCTTCAGCTTCTTTTCTCCGTTCTTCAGCTTCTTTTCTCCGTTCTTCAGCTTCTTTTCTCCGTTCTTCAGCTTCTATTTCAGCTTTTCTAAGTTCTCTCTCTTTCTCAATTTGTTCTTGTTTTTTTCTTTCATCGATTATAGAAAGAAATAATTCTTTCACAAAGTCCTCTTCATAGTTAGGGTTCTTAATAATAGCTTGTTTAATAGATATACTAGACAAGTTTGAGTCAACATCTACCTCGAGCTCCGAAGCTAAAACTAATAAGTCCTGCTTTTTACCTTTTCCCAAGAATGACATAGTTAATGGTTAATCTAAGCCTAATTTAATACGTTTCTTACAAAACCCAAATAATTAACTAACAATATTGATTGTTTCAACTTCACATGAAATTATAATATTTCATAAATTAATTTTTGTTTTCAGTTGGAAAACAAAAGTAATCTACCATTATTATGCACACAAAAAATATATAAATATTTCACAAAAACAATATCTAACTTAAAATATTTCTTTTATATTATATTCAAACATAAGATAAAATTTCAATACTTAATATAATAATTTCGTTTCACTTTTGGAAACAGAATTGGCTTAAAAACATATCATATACCTTAAAAATCAATTTTTTTTCTTAGCAGAAATTAATTCTATTAAAATTCGTACAAACCTGTACTGTAGTCTACGATACACTTAGAACATGACCTAGACTAAAAAATTTGCATACAAAAATAATAACAATATACGAATTTTAAGAAATAAAGAAATTCGGTATCAAAATTTAACAGTAATAGTATGCATATATACGATATATATCAACTATTATTTTTACTCAAACTTATATGTCAATAAAACGAAAATACTAGAGAGATTTTCATTTATAACATCACAACTCAAAACTAAACAGGATAGGGTACCCAATAAAAAATTAATTCTAATCAAATATTTCTGCAAATATGCAAGAAATTTTAACTAACAATATGTAAAATTGATGAAATTATATATCATATACACAATTTTATTATACAAAACACTATGTAAATATAAAGTTTTCACTAATCATTCAAAACGAAACTTCTTAACTGAGTTTAGAAAATAACAAACACAATTTATCGATGTTTTTAAACCTAAAAATAATTCCTATCAAATTACATCAACATTTCAAGTGAAATAATTATATTATATATATATATATATATATATATATATATATATATATATATATATATATATATATATATATATATTTTCACTTATTTTCGATTTTGAACTCTCACTTTCACACGAAATTTCACTTTCTTTTTTCACTTTTTTCGAGATTTCACCGAAAAAAAACACACGCACACAACACTTCTTGATTATCTCACTTTTCTTGAATCCAGGAACAAGAATTTTCAATACACAATTCCGAAACGGTATACTTGGCCAGGATGGATTCGAAAAGCAGAAGTAGCGCAAAATTTCTTAGATTCTCATCACAAAATTTCGGATGGAATTAAATCACAAACAGAAAGCTATTTTCTTTTTGTTCCAAGGGCTGGAATCAAAACAGCATATTTCTATTCCACTGGATGGAATTGAGCATAACAGGAAACACATCAAAATAGCAGGGTGCTATGGATTGAATTAATACTTCAAGCTGGAGGCTTCTTTTTCCAAGGGTTGGAACTAACCGTTTTTCTTCTATTCCACGGGCGGGAATTTAACTGGAAATCCTTTTTTCTTTCCACTCCAAAATAGCGGGATGCTAAATCTTCTGATTCCAAGGGTCGGAATCGAAACCACGAAATCAAACTCAACAAATATCAATAGCAGGTTGCTATCAATTTATCTTCTGCTGTCGGGATGACAACACTTCTCAGAAATATCTTTTACTTAGAATCACTCATTAATTCTTCAGAATTATTCGAAACAGTTCTATCCCACCGCTGCCACCATTTAAAGCTGTAGCGTACCGAGGTGGCAAGGCAATTGATGACGATTTCAATTAAATTAAATTTAATTTATTGATGAGAATAAATTTTAAGTATATACATAATTTATACTATTTACAAATATTTTAAAACAATTTCCACTTAATGATCATGACAATGTCATTGGCGGACACCGCCACAAGCGCACCTCCAGTGCGTTGTCTCTCTGAGAAATACACTTTTCTAAAACAAACAAAAAACAATATAACCGGAAAGGAGGAGGGCGGCAGATTCTAGCGCGGATGCGCTGTACTGATTCTCGCCTTTTTAGCACGTTATAATTAATATAATGAGAACGTAAATAATAATTATTTCCTCAAATATATTGAATAATTACTGCTACATATATTACTTCACATATGTAAAATGTGAAATAAATCATTCTTCAAATATTTAATTCCTAAATTAATTATTAATTTATAATATAATTATTCAGATGTAGCAAAAATGTCTTACTAAACACAGTAAAACTTAATATACCAATAATGATAAAAAATAATTAATTTCATTAATTAAATAGTGAATATTTTTAGTAATTACTAAATCTATTGAAACTTTTACAAATAGAGCCAAATGAACTACAGAATGAGAATTATTTTTTAAGATGAAAAACGTACAATTACAGTTGATTGAAGTAACATTAACTTTAATATTTCTTATCCATGCCACAAGCATGTGTTTTAAATTTAAAAAAAAATGTATTTCACTAACGATTTAATTATTATTATTATTTGAAATAAATAACATAAGACTTACCCTAGAATTTTTTGTCACTTATAGATTTTCTTGAGGAATAACAGCCAGCCACTTCTTTAGCATATCTTAATTTTTAAGGAAACCTAAAGACAGATACCTTTGATTCTCCATCGTAGATCGATCGGCAATGGATAACTGAACACTTGAATGGCATTTTCATGAAATTTCTTGAATTAATATAATACTTTTAATGAATATTTTAAGACAAGGCTTATCACACACACGTGCAAAATCAACTCCGTACAGAGACTGAAATGAGTCGTCGAGCAGGCGACAGGAAATGGAGAGAGAAATTTAAACTTTAGGGGGTCGTTTGTCAGCCTTCTGTGGATGACTCATTCCAGAAAGAAGTTTTGGTGCGCAGGCTTTGTCTTTAGGGGGTGTTGGCTTAATAGGCACCAAGTAGATGGAAATAACAAACTAATGCATTACACCCCAATTTAAGGGTGATAGATACAAATAAAAACATAAATTGATTGAGGGACAGCTTTAGCCATTTCAGCCATTTTGTATATATTTAATTTTTATTCTATGTATCAATTTTGTTCTTTAAACATAAAACCTATCATGTCCAAACTTTATATGCATATTGCACCTGCTTTTTAAAATGTATTGTATATAGATACTTAAAAAATTGTTGTATATAAAATTGCTTAAGAAGCAACATGTTGTTAAAGGTTAAACAACTGTAAATAGTTATAATATAATGTAAATATCAAATTTCTTTAAACAAGAATAACTTGTAATAATACTAACAACTGTTACCAAGTGAATTGTAACGAGATCTGTACATAATACTAACATTATGTAACCAAGACAACAACAAATGTAACCACTAAGACTTTGTAATGCCCAACTGTATTATGTCCTTGTCGGTTTTAAATAAAGCACTTGCCTTGTGGATTCCATCGGTCATTCAGATGTGGAAAATACCAGTTCGATCCACACCAAGTTCTGTTCAATCCCCCATCCCCTTTATTAAAATTTAAATTAATTAATATTACATGTAACTTCTAAATCAATAACTTATGAAATAAATGTACAAATTGATTCTTAACCTAAGTTAAACTTAATCTTTTCATGCTTATTATCATTCTACTATGAATAGCTAAGACTAACATGAAAAATCTAAAATTAAATTAATAGTAAACTGGAGGTGCGAGCATTTGCACAGGAACTCCGCCGCAAAGGCAAAAACCCCTCGTCCTTGGCTAAAATCGTAATATATCGATCTTCCTTTGGGTATGTAACCCTTGGGCGACCGGCTACGGGCCTTCAGACAAATGTCTGTGTTGTTTGGAATTGTTTCCATAAACGTAAAATTACAGAATGATGAACACCGAAGAAAAGAGTAACATCTGAGATCAACTGTCCTGCTTCAATGCGCCCCACCTGAAACAAAAAATTCCAGCGCTCAGAATCTTTCATTCGTGTTCTGGAAGTTATAGAAACACGCATGTTTTGAAAACAAATTGTACGAAAGTTGTAAACAACTTTATAACAGCACTTACAATCAACTTCTGTAACCCTTCATAAAGCTGGTATCTTATAAGACTGCCCTTTTTGCATATTTCTTGATATGAAAGCGCGATTGGCTGTAACCCAACATATTTGAATACTTCCATCTATCTCTACAGTGATTTGCATCCTCTTCAATTATGTTTGGCTTCCGGAAATAAGCATTTTCCTCTCCGTGCTTAACTTTTGGAAGTGAGTGTTTATATAGATTTGTTCTATTACATTCATATATATATATATATATATATATATATATATATATATAGACATGTATTTATGTATGTATAAACCGTATTGTTGTATAATCGTAACCGTATAATATAAAGAGTGCTCTCCGTTTTTCTGCATTCTGATATCTGTAAAACTAAATATTTGGTCCCAGAATATATAGTTTAGCTATTTATAAATTTAATAAATTATTATTATGTGTTCTATGCTGTATTTTGTTTCCAACAAATATAACATGGCGTATTTAATGAAAAGAAAACTATGATGGAAATTTCTATTGAAATAAAAATAATTATTTTCTACGAATTAAACGCAAAGCAAAGATGACGAGTAGAGGACGTGAAGTAGACGAGAAAAGAGAATCATCGACACCGGAAAGCGGTAATGCCATTGACGATAGGAGACACCACACTGCTACTTCTAAAAGGGGTGAATCTGATCTCTCGTTCTTTTTCCGTCTGGTCACACTCAGTTATGTTATATTATGATGTAAATGTCTTAAAAGAAATGCAAAGTTAAAATTTCAATTATTTTATCGTGAATGTTTTTGATTTTAAATGTAAATTTCTCTCTTGTAATTAAATTACTAAAATAAATTATTAAGTTTTATTGTATTTTGAATTTATCTCTGTCATTCAATTATTCAAAGCAATTATCGAATCTGCGTTTTTCCTTGGAATTTTTCTAAAATTTCCGAATCTCTTACCACAACAATAATTTTCCCATTTTTTTTTTACTAATAAATATCATTATTTTTACTAATCACATAAAAACGGTTCACTTTAGATTAACGATACAAAAACACTGAAAATAAAAAAAGTCATCTCCAGTGCTAGAACAAATGCTGTTAGAATAACAAGGAAACGAAAATTTATCGCAAGATGCTTAGAATCTTTTGATTTACTAGTAATTACTATGTAATCAAAAAGCCATAATACTCAATTTCCCTCTGAGTCAGAAATGATTTACCTAGATTAAAATAAACCTCTGAGTCAGAAATGACTTGATCCAATTGAACATATTTCCACAGATTTCCATTTCTATAATTTTTTCAACAATTTCCTCCTCCACACTCTATCAAAGGCATTTTGGAAATCGCTACAGAACTTAGTTTTTGATGAAAATAATCTTTAATCATTTGTAAAAGTCTAGCTACTTGTTCAACTGTATTTCTATTCTTACGAAAATCTATATGAAATGCAAGAATAATTTTCCAAATAGAATTTTAGCCTATTAAAAATCAAGCGTTCTATCAATTTACAGGTAACACTTGTAAGGGAGATAGGTCGATAGCTAGCAATTTCACCAGGATATTTGTTGCTTTTGAGAATTAGAATAATTTGGTCTTACACCACTCACTTGGAAGGCCGTTCTTCTAAGACATATTTGTTATATTCAGAAGAACATTCAGACAGCCTTTCCCAAGGTTCATCAGGAAGCCATTCACAATTTTGTGCTGGTAAGGGCATTAACCCGAATCATTGTTCTTAATCAACTCTTGAGCCCAGATAAGATGAAAGATGAACTGAAAAAACTGTCCAACTCAGGAGTCTAGCATATCTGAGGGCAAACTAAATCGCTATCATAAGTCCTATCAGACGGGTAATAATTGCATAATATTTATTAAAGTATCTAGCAATTTTCTTATCTGTAGTAAGTAATTTGGCCATTTTTATGGGTTCTTTTCTAATTTAGTTTTGATTGTTGATTCTAGATAGAAAGCAATGTGCCCTCAAAGCCTCCTGCCTGTAATCGAAACCTTCTAAGAAGTTATGAAAAGCGAGGCGCTTAGCTTCTTTAATAGTTCGTCTAATAATTGATTGTCTTTTACAAACTTCACAAGAATGCATTCATTTTAATGCATATATTTTGCAAAATTTAGATCTTGATCGATTATAGTAAGAATGTATTGTTTCAATTAAAGGCCCAACTGGACCATTTTAGAATTTATAAATGCAGTAAGTTTATCATTGTACTTAACACAGGATGATATTTATATAAAATATTGAAGGCTTCTTAATCTTGAATATCCGACGTCAATAAATTTTTATTCCGCAGATAAAAATATTTCTTATTCAAGTCTTGCTTTTGACCACAGCAAATCAAGAGCAGTTGACTACGTTTGTGCGTGGTTCTTCTTCTACAGATCTCTTCACCTAATTAAATAAACAAAAAAAAAACACACACACACGCACATACTCAAATTTCTATAATATTTGTATTATCATTATAGTGTCTATACAAACTTTAATACCAAAAAAATTCCATAAGAATAATACTTCAAAAAAGATAAAGCCTTATTTATTAAAAAAAATAAAGTTGCAAGAAATCAGATATCCATGTAATTATATCCTGTATTGGAATTATGTTCAGCGTTAAAAATACTATCATCCTGAATTCTCACGTATTTATTCCATATTACAAGACAAGTTTTTGAGCATACAATAATATTCTAGGAACATAGAATGCAGGATATTTATTGAGAAAACAGTCAGCCTCTGGATATCAAATTACAAATCTATCTATAATAAAGAGAATAATCATATATATTAAATTAATAGAACTTTTTATTGTAATATAAAGCAAGCGTAATTTGTTAAAAATGATGTTATCATTAATTAATTAAATCATAGTAACTTAAGTTAGTAAATGAATGATTATCTAGTAGGTTATGAAAATTTTAATAAGAATGTGGCAAATATGATATATTATTGATATACAATGAAACAAATACAAAATAATGTTGGATTTTTTCTTTGTTATGAAATAGATCACATAGACCCCTATCATAATTTACAAAATGGATTGTGAAACATTAAATTAAAGTATATACATGCATACTTACATTTATTTCTATTAAAACATTTTTGAATCAATCAACTGTAACTGAAAAACAATTGAAACTAAATGAATAATTTTTTTACAAATTACTAAAAAATTTTTTTAAACTATGTTTTTGTATCACATATAATAACATTCAAATACATTGCAAGTAAAAGGATTTTTTAAAATACAAAATAGAAAACTACAATATTATGAAAGACATATTCAATACTGCATATTTTGTACAATATAGATTTTAATTACTTTCTTTTGGATCATGCAATTATGAAACAAATTTCAAAATAACAACTAGATTTTTCTTTCGTTTTTGTATAAAAGTTTTTTTCTCAGCAAAACTTTAATCAAATATTTTTGGCATTAAAATATTTTAAATTATTTTATTCACATGCAATAAAAAACTTGGAAATGTATGAACGTATGAAATGTATAACCAAGCATGTTTCATGTTCTACCATTAAAAATGCAGATATACAAATCATGTAAGGGATTGTAAATTATGGTTGCTTAATTGTGGCACTGTTAGAAAATAATGTTGAAATAAAAGTTTAGTACTTTCATGAATATTTTAAAATTCGTCTTTAAATATGTAAAAAATACAGGTTTTATACTACCAATGTTTCATTGAAAGCAGCCTCTTTTGGATACTTTGAGACATAAATTTTGTTATAGAATAGAACAATAGATGGTCTATTTTTCATCATAAAATGTTATTTAATTTTAGGCATTTTCTCCAGAAGTTTAAATATTCTTTCTTAATAAATTTCACTAGGCATTTCAAATTGTAATCATTTTATCTGAAAGGAAAAATACATACATATACACATATGTGTTTTCCCAATATCATACATTTAAAAATTATTTATGGTCAAGTGAATAAATACTGGATATTTATTTTTTAAACTATTAAATTCAAATTAAAATTTTAGAAAATTTTAAATGAATTATAAATTTACTATAAAGTTAATGAGGATTTAGTTTTAACAGTGAAAAACATTTTACTTCAAAATTGATTTATAAACATTCTTTAAATTTCCTAAGCTTATTACCTAGTAATATTAATTTAATGTATAGTTTAATGAATAATTACCTTTCATTATTTTAAAATCAACTTTAAAACCAAAAAATTATAATATGAGATTTTAACTGAAAATACTGATTGGAATTTTCATGTCATTTACTCAATAGCATCATATATGTAAAAACTATGTTTAAATGAATTATAAATACTGGATATTTATTTTTTGAAACTATTAAATTCAAATTGAAAATTTAGAAAATTTTACTTCAAAATAGATTTAAAAATATTATTAAGCTACTGCGTTCTTACATAAACATAAAATATTTCTTCAAACTTTTAAATAAATTTTACAAGCATAATGAAATCAATAGTTTTTGTAGTAATAATAGTTAACATTTTCTCAGTCTTCATAAAACTTATTCTTATTACACATCATACAGAATATATTTGGTTTTGCTAATTTTGTTTTTTATTTTTTTCTTCGATGATAACGACAACTATAAAATACGAATATAAATTATATTTCTCTCGACAAAATATTTAGCTGTAAATTCTAAAATACACAAATTAATAGATTTTGATACATACGATTCCGTTTCGTTTTACATACGAATGATTGTACTTAGTAACAATCAAATAAAAAAATTGTCAGTGAAATTTTAATAAATAAAAGACATATTGTCAGTAAATTTTTAATAAATAAAATACATACTGTCAAATAATATTCTGCAGATTAATATTTGCTTAACATTGTATTAACATTTAAATTAAAAAGCTTCTAATTTTATTTACGAAAGAATTTATTCTTATTCATTGGCAAAACGTTGTACTTGATATTAATCGCACTTTCAATTCAGTACAATACACTAGATTAAATATGATATTTCTATAATATACATTGTGGATATTTAAATCAACGAGAAAATTAAGTCATATTCACGCTGTTTCAAAAATAAAAGAATTTAAAAATGCATTCAATATAATTTACTATTAATTTATAATGAATTTAATTTTGTCAGAAAATAGTATTTGAAATGAAAAATAAAATTTTCAAACACATTGTTATATTATTAAATATTATCTATTAATCAGAAATTTTAAATATTATAAATATTACATGATTATGGATTCAATAGAATTCATTTATTCATACTTTCGAATACCAAAGTATATATAACGGTAAAAAATCACAAATATGATTTGATTTATTCATTCAATTAATTATAAGAAATAAAGACTTACCGTAACGTTTCTGCGCTCCTTTTTGTCCAATTATGTATTTTAAATATTCTAAAATCGATAGCTTTTACAAAATGGAGTACTAAATTTTTTTTACTTTTAGCGAAACTATATCAAAAGCATAGAGCCACGTGATGATTTAAACCAATTACAGCACATCACATTTGCTTTGTGTCATTAACACGACAAAAAAGAGTGAAAATTGCTTTGAATCGAAAATAGAGTGTTTGAAAGAGAATGCCTTGCTCCAATTAAGTAGAAAAGGATTCATTTTGTACCTTTATGGAGTACAAAATATCAATCGCTCATCGAGTGGTGAAAAACCACTGGATTTTTTTAAGAGTGTATAGTTAAAATTTCTATGAGATAAATAGTTTTGATAATGCATAACATTATATATACAAACTATTATTTATCAGAATACGTCTTTTTGAGCTCCTTCTATTTATAAGCTGAAATATTGTCTTGACTTGAATGGAAAATGTAATTTTTAAACAATAAATTTAGATTAGGAATGTATGGGCATATTAATTTCAATATAAGAGAATTTATATGCTTAAAAATTTGATTACATTTTAACGAATATTTTATGATTTAAATTAGTTCGCTTAAATAATTTGAAAGAATTTCCAAATATAAATAGGATATATTTTTATGTAATAAAGATGTCATGCAAAATTTAAAACTTTATTATCAAATATAATGAAGAAAATATCAACACTTATAATATATTATTAAAATACCATCTATTTGTTACCTCATATTATTTTTAATTTATTTAATTTAAATTTTATACAATTTGAAATCTAAAAACTTAAATTTAAAATTTTAAGAAATGACATAAAAATGTCATTTCTTAAAATAATTAACTATATTTTTGTATTTTGCTGACATTTTTAGGTTTGATGGATATTTTTAAATCGAATTACTTTTAAACCAAGATAATACTTAATCCGGAAATCTGGATAACTAAAATAAAGTTAAATCATTGAATTGACCAGACTTCTGGAATTTCCATTAAATGGTATTTATATGAAATACTAATTTTCTTATCATCTCTAAGAACTTAAAATTTAAAAAGAATTGGTTTGTTTAAAATACACGCATTTTTAAAAGTTCCCATTAAGTACTGAATGTTCAATAGTTAGATATAAATATCTTATTAAATTTTTGAAAATGTTTATGAACAATAAAAATTGCTTTTTCACTTTTCTTTTCATAACATTTTTTTAAATCTTGACTACTCAAGGCTTATATATGTAGTGTATTCATCAAAGTTTATTAATCAATAATGACATGGCATTATTTTATCATCTTGTACTTCCTTTAGCATTATTTTATACATTGTCTGTATGAAATAATTGTAAAGAAAAGAAATTGTAAAATAATTGGCAAAGTCAAACATAAAATGTTAACTCAAAGATACGTTTACATTTCGAAAAAATTATAATAAAGACGATAAAAAATTTAGTAAATGAATACTATATAATATATTGAAGAACTTGTTTTATTTTCTTAATAAATTGTGATGGTTACAGAAAAGGAAAATTTTTTAATACATTGCTATATATTTAGACATAATATTTTTACATAAATGACATCAGAAAAATATCAAAATTTAAGAGTGAAATTGACTCAAACAAAACATGGAAAATCCATTTTAGATATTCATAAGAATGAATTAGCATTTTAAAAAGTTAGCTATAAATAAAATTCCCAAATAAGAATTTATCATGAAATCTGGAATCTACTGGTTAAAATATGGAAACTTTAAACATTTTATCCAGAAAAGCGATCTATTATTAAATCTAGAAAAAGAGTTATTTTCTTGCAACAAATCGGAAAGAAATCTCAAGCATTCATTGGACGAATAGAAAGAATTGCTGAAATTTGAGCTGTGACGTCACATAATGTTAAGTCTAAGGGACTTGCTCAAACTGAAATATTGGCAACCCTAATGTAATATGGGTTTAAAGCTTAGCTGCATTTACATATTCAATTGCGATCCTGCTTCCGAAGTAAAAGTACAATACTAACGTATTTAAAAGTTACTTTTCAAGAAGTAAAAAATATTTAGGATTTCCATAGTGTCAATGATTTTCCATAACGGGTAACTCTAAGCTACCAATGAAGCATCAAGTGATTACATTTAAGAACAGGAAGCATTATCCTACCGAATCATTTTAAAGAAAAAGTTTTGCTGAAAAATATCGGAGTCAGAAATAAATTGCTAAATAATCTAGATGTGTTGCTAAATATTTTTCAATCATGTAAAATTTCGAATTTAGCAATTTTAATCTTTGTAGTTTATATTCAATTAAAATATGCTATTAAAAGACTGAAATATTGTATAAGTAAACCTTCTTTGGGATTACGGTTCACGAATGTATTACGGCATGTAGGTTACTTTTTTTTTTTTTTTAGTTCCAGTAAGACAGGATGGAATGGATATTCAAAAACGCGACTTGTAAATATCTTATTATTTCTTTGATTAAAATAAATGTTAGCTAAGTGACTTTGTTATTGTGTACAAGAAACCTTCCTTACAATGTCTTCTTTATCCATACCTTTTTACCGATAAATAGGAGACACTTACTATTTTGTTTCTAAAAGCAATTCCTTTATTAATTTTAAAATAAGAGGTTTAGCTTATAGAATATTCTAATATAACAAACTTCAATATTAAAATGTTTATCTTTTTCGACTAAAACTATTTTGTATAAATGATTTACTGATTTAGGAGCAAATTTTGTCTGATAAATTATTCATGAGTAATTGTGGTACATACATATATATAATATATAGTCTAAATTTTTGATTTAACAAAAAATATATTCGTAAATTTATATTATATCAATATATTACGAGGGTTGCTATTTATATTTCTGGCCTAATAATGAAAAAACAAATATGTAGGATCGAAATTGGTTTTATTGTTTTTCAAAATATTCTCCATGATGATCAATACACTTTTGCATGCGTTTGAACCAATTTTCAAAGCACTTTTTCCAGTCCGATTGAGGTAACTCCAAAACATGCGTTTTGAATGCATCAACCGCTTCTTCGGGAGTCGAAAATCGTTGTCCACGTAATTTATTTTTGATGTGTGGGAATAAGAAGTAGTCATTGGGTGCCAAATGAGGGCTATACGGCGGATGACCCATCAGTTCGATCTTTCGCTCCGTCAGAAATGCCTTTGTTTGAGTCGATGTGTGAGAGCTCGCATTGTCATGATGAAGAATGATTCGCCTGTTCTTCTGCTTTTTTTGAATTTCTCCGATGACTTCTGGCAAACAAATGGTCGTGTACCATTCAGAATTGACCGTCCTGCGTTGCTCTAACGCTACTGTTGCCACATGACCGTTAATGCCGAAGAAACAGGCAATCATTTGTTTCGATGTGCTTCTTCCTCGAACAACTTTTGTTGGTTTTGCCTCGTCTTGGAAGACCCATACAGTTGATTGTTTTGTTTCCGGCTCATATGCATAGATCCACGATTCGTCACCTGTGTAGATGTTGTACACAGCCTTTGATGTATCTTGAATGTATTTTTCCAACATTTCCTTGCACCAATCGACACGAGCCTTTTTTTGAGCGTTTGTCAGATTATGCGGGATCCAACGCGAACAAATTTTTTTTTACGCTCAAATGTTCATGCAATATTTTATTGATGCTAGTCATACTAATGTCCAAAGACGCCTCTATCTTACGGTATGTCACATGACGATCTTGCTTTATCAGTTCATGCACAGCATTGATCTTTTCTGGCACAACAACGGATTTTGGACGACCTGCACGGGATTCGTCCTGGATCGAACATCGACCACGATTAAATTCGTTATACCAATTTTTTACAGTGCTGTAGGATGGCGCTTTATCGCTCTATAAAGAATTAAGTTCATCGAAGCACCCTTGTCTTGACAATCCACGTCGAAAGTTATGAAAAATAATGGCACGAAAATGTTCACGATTCAATTCCATTTTTTGACAGAGAAGAACTTTTCAATTTACTGTCAACAACACAAATAAAGCTATAATGGTAAATCGTCTGCTGAATTTATGTTTAAAAATATCAAACTTTCGATTAAAATCGTCTTCGGTCGCCTAGCAACACTTACTGTTGCCAAGGCCAGAAATATAAATAGCAACCCTCGTAATGGATTGTGAAACAATAATAAAGCAATGCTCATAATGATATAATTAGTAACTAATTAATGGAATACGAAATTTGACATAGAATGTACAGTACTATATTAATTGGAAAATTACAAAAATACTGATATTTAAAAAAAATATATTCATGTTAAGAAATAAAATTTAGCACTTATTTTTATCCAAATACTTTACTTTATACATATTTTTCACGGTAAATTATTTCATGAGATACATGAAAAAGTATTTTCTTAATAGTAAATTACGATTTTCGAAGAAAAATGTTTACCTTTAAAATTAGTTAAAACTTTATTCAAACTAATATTCGCATTTAAATAGCTATAAATTGATCCAATATAATTACAATATTTTCATTTCTTTAAATTATATCAACTGGAATGATTTTCAGTGATTAAATTGTAATTTATTATCAACAGTTACATCTATGGAATCATTCATAAAAACTGTCTTATTTTTTTAAATAAAAAATCCATGTGTGAGAACCTAGAAAACAAAGAAAAACCTTCCACAATATACCAAAACTACCAAAAAACTAACAAAGTATTTAATGGGAAATTATTTCAAGGTGAGTTAAATAGGAAAATATCATGGATTTGTTTATCAAAAAGAATTACTGGATTTTTAAAAGTTTATTAAACAAAAAATTAAAAGCAATGCTTATTATCTTATTTAATTACGCATTCCGAAGTGTTTTGATAGATTTCCAAATTTTATAGCCATTAACACTTTCTTAGTATAACCACTTGACTGCTATTTATGGTGAAGTGGTGCTTTTGAGCAATTCTATGTTTTTGAAGCGTCTGCCAACTTGTTTAGTGGTCAGCGTTGCCTGTTTACCGATAGGGAGGTCCTGGGTTGGAAACCCGGTTCAGGCATGGATGTACTTTCTCTCTCTTAATCCTGTCTTTGTCCTTTCCTTATGTATGTGAATGAGGTATGAATGGTGCTTACCCTATAAACGGGTCCCTATGGCATGCGTGAGGGTGTGATGGAGGTCTACCCCCTGTGGTGTACATGGGGCAACGACTCGGCGGCAAAGAGGCCGCTGTTTCTGGCCCGTTCCTTGGGTATAAGGGGACAATACATCCCGATATACTCCGACCATTGGAAAAAATGTTTTTGAAGTCATTTTCCTTAAGTTTAGTTAAACGTTCATAAAATGCTTTAATAATGAAATGAAAGCTTTGTTTTAAATAATTATGAAAATTTTAGTTTAAAAATGTGAATGTTATTATTAGTATAAGAAATTTGAATGCATAAAAACTTATTTTTGATCATTGAAAATAAGAATTTCCTTGTTAATAAAAATCCTACATGAAATTTTTATTACCATCTCTTATTGAATATATCTGATTTGTTGAGGTCCACTGAAGTTATTTTATAACAGTTCTGTAAGTTTAACACTTTAAAAATCTGACCACATTCTTATTTATGTAACAGCTCTCAAAACAATACTTAAATCTTGAAATAAAACCTTTTGAATTGTTCGGTTAAAAACAAATAAACAAAATGAATTAGTTGTGTAATGTTTAAATGCTCTTTTTAGTTTTTAATCATTCAAGTCTAGACACTTTTAATCCTTGTTCTGATGTATGTTTGAATGGTGACATATAGAAAGAGAAAATGGCCAAAGAAGGCAGTAAAAGTATTTTTTTTTTCGAAAAGTAAGAAATTATCGTTATTTTTTAAACTGCCTGTGTAAACATTGAAAGAATGCTGCGTCAACAGTAAATATTTCTCTCCATTTCCCTTTCTTAAAGTATAGAGGATAATTTTAAAAAATGAGAGAAAGAAACAAAAACATTTTTTTAAAGTGATCAAAATTCTTGATCGTTATGTCACATCGCTTAAATCAATTCATTTTTTGCATGAACAATTTTAGAAGGAAATCAGCAGAGCATTAATTATATTTTAAATTAGTTAGAATCGCAATAATAAAAATCTTTCTTTGAACCTTCTTAGAGATTGACATCTAGAAAAGTTTCACTGCATTACAAGCAAAATTCTCAAATGAAACCAAGACTAAATTCAAATGATAAATGGAACGATTTCAAAAATTTTATTTCAGATAACTATTATTTCGTATATTATATTACATATTACCAAGAACATTTATCTTATTAATATAAAATTTTCACCACTTACATTATCTCAATTAATCACTTAATTCAAGAAAACTATTTAATAAATATAAACTTTAAAAAGTAATATAAAAAATTTTAAAATCAATTTTTACTGAGGTCAACAAAGAAAAAAATAATTTTTGTGCTACTTTTTTTATTAAATTTCTCATAGTACGTTAGTGAAGCAATCGTAGAATTTAGATAGAAGGGGGTTGCAAACAAAAGCGTGACTCATCAGTAATGACAATTTCATTCCATTCTGCCGTCCACATCCTCCTTTTATTCACCATTGGCGGCGGAGATGTCTGTGGTCTGCGTCAAGGGTAGATGAAGCAATGTACATCTTGAGGACAGATTATTCTGTTGTAAACGGCGTCGAATGGTACGCGCAGACATTGGTTGATGCGTTAGACTGAATGTGCTGTGCTGTGGTACATAATGTGACTAAGTGATCCGTCATTGCTATGCACACAATTTGCCTGTCATCACGTGAAGTGGTGCACTTAAGTAGATGCGATCGCACACGTCGGTCCGTCGTACTCTTCTGCATCCAACAATGAGACATCGGCATTACAGTTGTTGGTTTCGTCTAGCACGACTACAGATTTCCCAGAAAGGTAAATCACAATCTCTGCAGGTCACTCTCCTTCCACTGTTGAACTTGGATACTTGATCAAAAAAGATAGCATAATTGATCACAGGAAAAACCAAAAGAAAAACAGAACTGTCGAACTTGAAATCGTTGCAATCTCCAAGCTTTAGATAGCGCTTTGGAGTGGCGACACAGGCGCGCGATGTGTGCACCTGTGCTGCAATTCTAATCATTTGCATGTCTCACTTCCTCTAATGCATGTCGTTAATTTCATGTTATTCGCATGCTTCCTTCAGGGTGTCGCATTTTCGTAGACTAGAAGTGTATTTCAAGAGTCAATCAAGTGAATCAATTAAGCTAGCCCAAAGCCTCACTTTATTTTGACTTTAATTTTTTTTCCTCATAAAAGTTTAGATAACATATATTTTATTCAATCGTATTTTTAGTCTGCTTTACAATTTTTGCTTACCAGCGTTACTATACTAAAACGCGTATATAAATATCGATAACGTATTTATTTCTTGTTTAATTTAGAATTATGCTATCAAAAAATAAAATAATTCATTATTCATTATAAAATCCACGTATTTTAATATAATTTTCAAGATGCATACCAATGAACAAATAAAAATGTAGATTATAGTAGATGATTTACATCGTTCTTAATTTCCAAATTTCACTTCGAATCTGTATCGGATATTGGAATTCATTGATTTTTTGATTCACTGACTTGTCCACGTGCTATTTGTTACAGACTATTTTGAATATCATAAAATATACCAGCAGTATTAGATTTTCTCTATGTGCTGCAATACAATAGACACTGTGGGCGTGAGTTATTTTCGCAAAGTATTTGGATGCAACGTAAACCATGCCAACTGTTTAAACTCGTGGTATAAAAATGACCATGAGTTTCTCATGAACCTCAAACTTCCTAGCATAAGGATAATTTTTGGACAATTTAAGAAACTTATCAACACTTACAGTTCATCATCCAGTTCTTAATATTATACACTCTTTTAGAATATTATCAGTAATTGAATGCTGTTTGGTTGCTCTACATGAAGTGTTTGTATAGGCTTGACATCAATGTGAAAATTAATTATAAAACATGATTTGTAATCATTTCTTTTCCTCTTTTGCATTTAAAACCATTGGTTTCAACAAATAATTGCAATTTCGAATATATTTAAAAAACATACAGAACTTCAGAGTGTTTTATTTTTTGTTAATTTATTTAAAATATTTTTTCAGAAAATGGTAATGATTAAAAATTTTATGAAAAAAAAAAAAAAAAAACTATTTCGTTTTTTGTCTTGTAAGCATTAGCAATGAAATGGTTAAACTACCATTTTTTCGACATTGTTCACAAAACACACCTTAATTTTTCAAAGTTTTAAATGATATTCTAATAAAACAAATGGAACGAGTAATAACGAATGGTCCTAATGATGTCATTATTTGTCATGTTTTTCTTTATATTTCCTAATTCAACTAATCCAAAAAACGCAATAACTTTTCGGTATTTAAGAAAGTTATAATTTTTTTAAACCTTATTTAAATTAATGTACATTTTACAGATTTTCTTGAATTCATTAAAGCATACTCTTATTTGCTCAAGAAGGAACATGCATCTGGTTTAACTATATTTCCTTTTTTTCTTCTGAATTCCCCAGAAGCAGTACAGGTAATAACTGTAATTCTATTGATTTTCCATACCTGACAGGGAATTAAATGAAAATTTAATGCATGCCAACATCTTAAATTTTCAAATATAATATTTTTAGAGTAGTCTTTCACACACATGGCAATGAATTTGTATTTAAATATATAAAATCACTAACTGTGTGTGTGTGTCCTACACTTAGGCTCTTAAGTTTAAGATTTTTTTCAAAGATACTGAAATAAAATTTATAAATTGATACAAGAAATGAAAAGTATCATTCACACATACAAATAATGGAACTTTCCTCAGGATCAATTTAACATTTTGCTTTTACTTTTCAGGTGTTTAATTGCATAGTTGTTTAAAACAGAATGTGTAAACTAGATTTTAATTTGAAGGATTTTTAACAAATAAAATGTTCTTTCTACAAGAATAAACGAATACCAAAAATTTCATTAGAGCATCAATATTTTGAATGAATCTAAATCGTAAATATCAAATTATAGCAGGTTGTTAATAATATATATATATATATATATATATATATATATATATATATATATATATATATATATATATATATATATATATTGGATGAATCACTTAATAGCCGACGTCACTATTTCAAGTGCCAACTTAAGAAGGAGCTCGAGAGGCGCAACGCCAAGCTGACAACCGAATGGTTAGCGCTCTTGCCTTCGGTTCAATAGCTCGTGGGCTCCAGCTTCCCAGAGACCTCCAAAATTTGGAGCTCTTGGAGGCAAAAATTTCCATTCTATAAGTTCATTCAATAAAAAGTTATTTAAACTACTATCATGGTTACAAACTATTCTATGCAATTTTTTAAGTTCTTTACTAGCACCCTTGAAATTTGTAGCATTATCACACATTATTTTTTGTGGTTTACCTCTCCTAGAAATAAATCTTTTCAAAGTAGCAATAAATGCTTCAGTAGATAATTCAGTAACTACATCTAAATGTATAGCCTTTGTAACCATACAAATAAAAATACAAACATATATCTTTTGAAATATACCTTTACGTTGGCCTCTATATTTAATGAAAAAAGGTCCACAAAAGTCAACACCTGTACAATTAAATACTAAATTTACATTTACTCGTTCTTTAGGCAATTCACCCATAATTTGCTGTTCTAAAACTGGTTTTATCTTAAAACAGGTGATACATTTGTGGACAATTTTTCTACAAATTGATCGACCATTAATTGGCCAAAATGTTTTGCGCACAAGATATAACAATTCTTGAGGACCAACATGTAAATACTTCTTATGAATATTTGCTAAAATCATGCTTGTCAACTTATGACATTTTGGTAAAATAAGTGGGTGCTTTTGAGCGTCAGAAATATCACAATTTTGAAGCCGACCCCCCAATCTTAATAACTTTTTTCTATCTAGGAAAGGATTAAAATTTCTTACCTTACTGGTTACAGAATTACCCTTACTTAAATTTTTAATGTCCTCTTTAAAGGAAGTGGTTTGAGCTTGCCTTACCAATACAAACAAGGCATTTTCTAATTCAGGTAGTTCAGTGGTCCTTTCCTTCTATCAGTAGAATCCCTGCAGTTTTATCAATGAACCTGAAAATAAAACTCACAATACGAAGTAGTTTAGTATAATCATTAGTTATTTTATAGAGTTCAGAGAAGAAGTTATCAGTTTCCACTACATCTATATGCAAGTTCACATTTGTAATTTTCTTGAACTCATCCATGTGTTGACTGTCTGAAGTTGAAAAATGTTCACTATTGATCACAAGTGTCTCTTCATATAGGAATTCTGCTCCATTCCACCAAAGAGTCTGGAATTTGATCTGATCCGGACTCACACCCCGGGATAGCAGATCGGCAGGATTGTCCTCTGTCTTCACATGTTGCCACAAATAGTCTTTAGTCAAGTTTTGAATTCGTTCAACTCTATTTGCAACAAATAACTTCAGTAAATTTGATGATGTTTTCAGCCATGCCAATACAATTGTTGAATCTGTGTATAAGAACACATCTGAAAAGTGAATGTTCAAAGAATTTATAGTTTTCTCGACGAGTTTGGAGAGCAACTCCACCCCGCATAACTCCAAATGAGGAATTGTCATGGTTTTCATTGGAGCAACCTTAGACTTACTACACAATAGAGTGACAAAAGTTTTGTTAGAATTACTTACACAACGAACATAGATGACAGCTCCATAAGCATCCTTTGACGCAACAGAGAATCCATGCATTTCTATTCTTGAATTTGTTTGTAGATATCGATCGATTTTAAGATTTTTTAATTCAGGTAAGGAATTTAGAAATTTCCTCCAAGTTTTTTCTTCATTCGAAGGTAATTTTGTGTCCCAATCTAATTTCAAATTCCACAATTTTTGAAGAAAAATTTTTGCTAGCACAATAACTGGTCCAACAATCCCTAATGGATCAAATAATTTTGCTATAGTGGCCAAAACTGAACGTTTTGTTGGATCATTTTCTTCAGAGGGAATTGTAGTAAAACAAAATACATTCTCCTTTGGATTCCACCTCATACCTAAAGTCTTAACAGTTTCTTTTTCTGAATTATCAAAGTGGTATTCTTGGTCTTCAAAGGGAACATTTTTCAAAAGTTCAACATTATTAGAACACCATTTATGCAGCTCCATTCCTCCTGCATTCAATAGGGATATCAGTTCATTTTGCAAAGCAATTGCTGAATCAATATTTTCAGCACCTGATAATATATCATCTACATAAAAATCCTTTATTGTTACAGAAGATGCGATAGGATAATTAATCTGTTCATCTAAAGCTAACTGCTTTAAGACTCTAGTAGCCAAATAAGGAGCACATTTTGTTCCATAAGTCACAGTACGTAATTCATATTGTTTGATCTCTTCATTTAAACTACCTTTCCAAACTATATTTTGCAAATGACAATGCCTGGGATTAACCCAGATCTGACGATGCATTTTCTTTATATCTAATGTGAAGACTATTTTATGCTTTCTAAAACGTAACAACATCGAAAATAAATCATCTTGTACAATTCCTCCATTCATCAGACAATTATTGAGAGTAATTCCAGAACTAGTAACACTTGATCCATCAAAAACTACTCTTAATTTTGTCGTGCTACTATTAGCATTATAAACTGCATGATGTGGCAAGAAATACCTATAACTTTCCTTATCAACTTTAATTTCTACCATGTGGCCAAGACTTTCATATTCTCGCATAAAATTAATATATAACTCTGACCTCTTCGGATTTTTATTTAATTTTTTCCATAAATTATTTAACCTCACATTTGCGCTATTTCGCGAATCTCCTAACTTTTCAATTTCGCCTTTCTTTAAAGGAAGATCGACGACGAATTTACCATTTTTATCCCTACTATAAGTTTTTAAAAATTGCTCCTCACACTCAACCTCTTTTTTAGTTTTTAATTTTAAAGAATCGGAAATATTTTCAATTTTCCAAAATTTATGAACAAGTTTTTCTAAACACTCGGATTTTACTAAGCCACAATATTGGTCTTTTTTATCAAAAGAGTCTTCTTTAAAGGCTCCACTGACAATATATCCAGATACCGTATTTTGCAAAATCAGAGATTCATATAAATATATTTTACCTTCTCTTAAAAGAGGCCAAAATAATTCAGCACCAATTAATAAATCAATTTTACCTGGCTTAAAGAAATTAGCATCAGCTAATGTTATATTTTTAGGAATATTTAATTTACTTACTTCTAAATATTTATTTGCCATAATATTTGTAATTTTTGGTACTACTAAACATTCTATGCGAGCAGAAAAAGAATTATTTTTATTTGAAATGAGGACACTCGTTTTTTTTCTAACAGGGACAGAATTCCCACTCAACCCGAGACTGCGATGTTTATTTTTTCTTTACGCAATCCCAATAAATCTGAAAATGACGCGGTCATAGCGTCGTGAACTTGAGAACCACAGTCAAGGCAGGCGCGGGCCTTTTAAAAGACTACTATCTAAAATATATACAACCGTAGTCGCTATCTCCCTCGTTACACAGGAAGTGAGTGTTTCAAATTCTGTACTATCTTGAGGCGCCATGTTTGGTCTTTCAACATTATTTTGAATTGCAACATTTGAATCTTTAGAATCTGATTGACTAATCACAGAATTATTTTCTGTTAAATTACATTCAGTCTTATAATGGAGTAATGACGAATGTCTTAAATTACAATATTTTCATGAATATTGTGAGGAACAAGATTTAATTAAATGTTTACTACTTAAACAATTTATGCACAAAAAATGTTTTCTCACAAATTCATATCTTACTTTGAGGAGCAAATTTTAAACATACATCACATTTAGACAAATGATGAGATTTTTGACATAAAATACAATTTGAATTTTCATTATTTACAAATAAGTTTTTAGATTTACTATTTTTATCCATCTGGTCTACATATATAATTTTATGGGGATTACGTGTAAGATTATCTAAAACTAAACAACGTCTTTCAACAAATTCAAGAAAATTATCAAAATTAGGAACATCATTGTTTGTTAACGTTAATTCATATTGCTTACGAGTTTCCCTATCCAGCTTTTGCAAAATTATATTCATTAACAAAACATCAGAAAAATTATTTCTTTCAAATTTTAAAACCTTTAAAGATCTTAAATTTTTATTAATACAATCTAAAAATTTTCTCAAATCTCTAGCAGATTCCTGAGTTAATTTTTCATAATTTAAGATAGATTTTACATAAGTATCTACAATATATCTTTTATTATTATTATATCTATTTTCTAAAGCTTTAAACAAAGATTCGTAAGTATCGTCCGCTGTTTCGATTTGCTTTGCTTCTCCTTTCAAAGAAGCACGTAAACAATAAAGTTTTTGACTCTCACTAAGATTACAATTATCATGCATTAAATTTTCAAACTGAATTTTAAAATTTAAAAACTCTTCACATTTTCCATAAAATATTGGAAGAGGGAATTCTGGTAATTTTATTGAAAAATTTTCAATATTATTATCATTTTTTTGAAAATTATTCATTGGTTTGAATTAATATTAAATAATAACATTTTAATCTTTACCTCCAAATTCTGGAATTCCTCTTCAATAACGTCGATCGCAACCTCATATTCAGCGAATTCATCATCTTTCACAGAAGAAAAAATATCCATTTTTAATTGCTCGAATTTTTGTTGCGTTTTTTGCAACATATCCAACTTCGCCATCAAAACACTCACTTCAGAAATTTCGAAAAGGGACGAACCTATTTTAGTTAACTGTCCCTTTATATTAGCTTTTCTACGACTTAAAACTATTGCAGCAACAGACATTATGCTATGTTTTTCTGTTTACCAGTCCACAAAAGTGTTTGGCATCTACTACACGGTAACTTGATATCTTACAACGGCTGCTCTCTATTCCTGCTGGTTAAGCGACTAAGGCTCGACGGACCACACAATGTTTATGCATTTTTGCTATCTACTTTTAAGAGGTTAGTTTGTGCTCCTACTATTCAAAACAAATGAGACAAACCAATCTTCTTCAACAGTCTAATAACAAATTTATTTAACAAGGCAAAGCAAACTATAAAATAATGAGAGAGCAAGAGTCTTTTTCAGAGCTCTTCTCCACACAGCAGTTACTTTCCATCTATACCCCTTCTTTTACATTTTCTTTCGTTTTAACCCCAAAATTCTGGCAACCCTATGGCGCCATACCTCTACCTCCCCATCACACAACATAAGTAACAAATAAAAACTACAAAACGGCGTAAACAGTAATATTCCAAAAAAATTTAAATATAAGTTGCAACAATTAGTTTCGAGTTATGTACCACATAAAACAAAATCAACTAATGTTCAATTACGAGATATTTTGTTAAAAAGTATCTCATCAACCGCATAGATTACCATTTTCAGAGAAAAAGATAGTTGAAATCCAAATAGACGAATGGTTAGAACAAGGTATAATAGCACGCAGTTCTTCAGAATATTGTAGCCCAGTAGTAATCGTAAAGAAAAAAGACGGAAGATCTCGTTTGTGCATAGATTATCGGAGATTAAATAAAGTAATTGTAAAAAATAGATTTCCCCTCCCTTTGATTGAAGATATATTAGATAGATTGCAGGAGTCGTGTGTGTTTAGTACAATTGATCTCAAGAATGGATTTTTCCATATAGATCTAAAGAAGGATATTAGAAAATACACTTAATTTGTAACTCATGAGGGCCAGTACCAATTTATTAAGGTTCCTTTTGAACTGTGTAATTCTCCAGCCGGGTTTCAAAGATTTATTAATACTATTTTCGACCACTGAATAATGATGGTGTTGTTTTGCCTTATATGTGTGGATGATATAATTATTTTATCTTCCTTAACTGAAGAAGGAGTGGAACGGCTTGAAAAATTCTTAAATCTTGCGAGTAAATATGGATTAGAAATAAATTTTTGAAAAATCCCATGTTTTGAAGAAGCGCATAAAATTTTTGAAGAAAAAAAAGGGAAAGTTTTCCCATCTACTTTGAAAATCAAAACTGTGCTTCATTTCCCTGAGCCACTTAATTTGAAACAGGTCCATAGTTTTTTAGGATTGACTGGATATTTCAGGAAATTTATCATAAAATATTCCATTATTGCTAGGCCATTGAGTGATCTTTTGAAGAAAGATAAAAAAGTTTAAATTTGGTGAAGAGGAAAGAAACTTTTTTAATCAATTAAAGTTAATTTTAGCTCAAAAGCCTGTGTTAAGCATATAAACCCAAATTACGAAGCTGAACTGCATTATGACGCCACATAGAAGGATTTGGAGCTATTTTATTACAGAAATCCTTAAATAATAAAAATTTCCATCCTACTATTTTCATGAGTAAAAAGACAACAGATGCCGAAAAGAAGTATTCCAGTTACGAACTTGAAGCTCTTGCAATTATTGAAGCGTTAAAAAGACTCCTCGTTTACTTATTAGGAATTCCATTTAAAATTGTCACTGACTATTCCGAATTCGAAAAGACTATGCAAAAAAGAGGTTTGTCAACTCGTGTTGCTCGTTGGGCTTCATTGCTCCAAGAATTTAATTATAGTATTGAGCTATGTTCCGGTACAAAACTGTTGACGCACTAAGCAGATCCACTGTAAACATATTTTGCATCTCAAGCGATAATATCATACCGAAATTAAAATCACCCCAGGATAATGATGAAATAAAAACGATAAAAGAATATTTAAAATCTCTCGTTATAAAGATTATTTTGAGAGAAACGGAGTTCTTTATAAATTTGTTGATGGTAAGGAGTTAGTGGTTGTGCCAAGAAATATGCAGACGGAAATTATTAGGAGTGCGCATGAAAAATGACATATACTGGAATCAAATATATAGAGAAAAGCATTGAGGACCATTATTTCATTCCCAAACTTAAACAGAAAGTAGAAAATGTCATATCTAACTGCGTTCACTGTATTCTTGTAAATCACAAAAGAGGAAAGAAAGAAGGCATATTACACCAATTGCATAGAAATGACGTACCACTATACACATACCATAATGATCATTTAGGACCTTTAGAAAGTACACATAAAAAGCTATAAGTATGTTTTAACAATTATTGACGCTTTTACTAAGCTCGTTTCGATTTTTTCTATGAAGACCACAAGATCTGCTGAAGCCATTTCAAAATTAGAAACTCTAAAATCAGTCTTTGGAAATCCCGACCAAATTATTTCTGTTAGAGGTACAGCTTTTAGCTCTGGTGAATTCGAAGATTATTGCTCTAAAGAAAATATTAAACACCATTTAATAACCACTGGTCTACCAAGAGCTAACAGACAAGTTCAGAGGATCAACCAAACTATAATATCAGTTCTTTCAAAGCTAACTTTGGAGAATCCAGCTCAGTGGTATAAATTTACGAACAAACTGCAGCAGACGATTAATTCATCATATCAACGAAGCATAAATACCACACCTTTTGAGTTGCTTTTTGGTACGCAGATGAACGTTGGAGGTATTAGTAAGCTCCAAGAAATGATTGAAAAGGAATTTCAAGCTAATTTTGAAGCTCAAAGAGATGAACTCAGAAAATATGCTAAGCAACAAATTTTCAAAATCCAAGAAGAAAACAAGAAAATGTATAATTTGAGAAGAAAAGAACCACAAACTTATGGAATTGACGATTTGGTCGCTATTAAGAGAACTCAGTTTGGACCCCACTTAAAACTAAAACAAAAAGATTTAGGACCGTACAGAGTTACTAAAGTTAAACGTGGTAACATCGATGATGTAATCAAAGAGGGAAGTTATGAAGGACCTAACTGTACCACGACTTGTGCTGAATTCCTATAACTCTGGTATAGTGTGTCAACAGACGAGGATGTTATGCAAGGTTAGAATTAAATTAAAGTCGAATTGCTAAAGTATAGTCTAAAGTCGAACTGACTAAAATGAAGCTACAATTAAAACTGACTCCTTTCTCTATTTCAGATCTAAGAAAATAAGAAGCCGAATAAAACTTTATTTCTTTTCAGAGAACTATTCTGTTCTTCTTGTTTCTTTTCCTGTTTTCCTTTTTTATATATTTGCAGTGTCGTCTGAAGGGCCAGTCAATTTCAGGACGGCTGAACTATGGTGGATGAACCACTTAATAGCCGACGACACTATTTCAAGTGCCCACTTGAGAAGGAGCTCGAGAGGCACAACATCTTCCCCTGTAAGCGGAGAAGAAAACCGAAATACGCGAACACGTAAGGACGTTGTGTTTGATAGAAGCAAGACGACTACTCCTCCCCATAACTTTAAATTTAATTACATAAAGCCGATTAATTGTAAATATCCCAAACTTGTATATATTTATATTTGTAAATATATGTTACGTAAATATTAGTCTTTATATAATAATTGTTAATTAATTAAATTACGCCTTGGCCACTCCCATTTTCATATATATATATATATATATATATATATATATATATATATATATATATATATATATATATATATATATATATATACATATGTATATATATAAAACACACACACACTGGTGTGCAGAAATTAAGGACGAAATGAATGAAAAAATTAGTATAACAGCTGAACAAACTGGTAGATCGGACCGAAAGATCAATCAGAAGATCAACTACGATCAGATACGCAAGGGCTTACTCAAAGTAAGCAACATGACGTTAAGGGGGAATGTCGGAGGGGTATAATTCAGGTTGGCTGTGTACGCTCAGTGTTTTTGTGAAAACTATTTCTCGGCGCATATCAGTTTAAAGAACGTAGAGCTGCTTAAGCTGTGTGAAATAATGAACAGGTAACCTCGTAGACGACATCTAGATGACCTTAGGCGAATTCGAAACATTGGGAAGTTTGAGAAAGTCGAAGTGTAACAAGTTTGGTGGCGGAGTTTCAAATCTCTCACAGCATCGTTTCACGAATCTGGAGAGCGTTTCAAACTGCAGGAACAGCTGTCTGAAGGTTCAGCAGTGGTCGTCCACGAGCAACTATGGCAGTCGACGACCGGTATATGGTCCTACCGGCAAGAAGGAGCAGGCGGCAGACGACTGGAGAAATTGCGAGACACCTCCAACAGACGACTGGATGACCGATATCAGGGTTCACAGTCGACAGGAGGTTGCACAATGGTGGCCTAATCGCACGACGACCCGTACGTTGTGTACCATTAACGTCTGCCCACCGGAGAAGGTGCTTTGCGGGGCGCAGGGAGAACCAGAGCCGGATGGATCAGCAATGGGGTCAAGTACTCTTTACGGACGAGAGCAGATTTAGTCTGACTACCGATTCTGAACGCATATACATCTGGAGAGAGCGGGGAACACACAATAACACCTCCAATATCATCGAAAGGGATCGGTTTTTGGGTCGGTTGTTGTTTTGAGAGGCACCATGCTTGTTACCCGTACTGACCTTCATATTGTCGAAGGGGGTTCAGTCACCGGGTCTCGTTATTGTAATGATATTCTCTTTCCTTTTGTGCGTCTTTTTAGAGGTGCTATAGGTTCCCAGTTCCTCTTCATGGTCGATAATGCCCCACCACATCGTACAGACGCTGTCGAAGAGCTGTTGGAAAACTGAACTCATGAATTGGCCAGCAAGGACCCCGGATCTAAATCCAATCGAACACGTGTGGGACTTTCTAGGTAGACGCTTGGTGGCATGTCGCCAACAACCAGTAACGATTCCCGTGCTGCGATTGGCGCTACAAGAAGAATGGGCAGCAGTACCTCAACAACTTATTGACAACCTCATACTCTGTATGGACAGACGATATCAATCCTGCACAGCAGTCAGGGGAGATCATATCTTCTACTAAAAGCTAGATGTTTCTTGCTAGAGAGATATCACATGGATGTATCGGGTGTTTTTGAAGTTCCTTTTGAATCATTTGTAATTTTTTTGGACAGTTTTTTGTTTACTTTTTCGATATTCTTACATGTGGATGATGTTCTGGTACGATTTTTATCAATTTGGAACACTGCTGAGTGAGGCTGCACTAGAAAAACCGTTTCGTCCTTACTTTTTCACACCAGTGTGTATTTATATATATATGATATATATATATAAACATTTTTATTAGAATGTTCGATGCTACTGCTATGAGAGCTTTCAATTTGTTGAATTGGTTTGATTTCACATATTGTTTAACTGCTGGCAGAGCTATCAAGGATGATGTTAAGTTTTGAAATAACTTTACGGAAACGGTAAGAAATACATTCGTTGTTTTTGATTTAAAAGAAAATATAATAGTTTTTATTACCATTAAACAACACAATTTCATATCATAATGAATTATTAGGCTTATAAATAGCAGCTTTAACTTTTTTCATTTAGTTTTCCGCATTTATGTAGAAATTTGGCTCTTAAAAGCTTCACAATTCTTATCAGATATAATGGGTTAAAAATATTTAATATTTCAAATAAACATTTTTTTTCTTACAATCAAAACAACTTCATTTTATGTCATCGATAATTTATGTGCAGATATATATTTCTAAATGTTGTTCAATGTGTTCACACACACACACACCCACACACATATATCCGATATTTTATAACAATAATAGTTTGAAAAAATATCATATTGTAGGCCTAAATGTTTCGTATTTTTTTTCATTGCGATAGATAAAAGATGTGATTATGAATGAAATGTATTTCTGTAAAATGGTAAAAACAGGAAGTTGCACAAAAAATTTTAAAAATTTCTTCTTACTTACACTGTTGTAACACATACTAAGTTGTGTAGAAATTCTTTCCATTAAATAATAAACTCTGAACACATTGGGAAGAAAACAATAAACATTTAACAGCTATATTTATAAACTAATATTTAATAACAAACATTTCAAAGGGCTTTAAGTGTAGTTAATCCTATAAACCTTTGTTGCTTTCATCAATTTCATTACGCAATTCTTCTCAATAAATTGTACATTTATTCTAGCTAATGTGTTTAAAGTTCTGTCAATAGTAGGTCATTCCAGAAAAGAAAAAGAAATTGTTAAATAAAAAAATGAAAAAATTATGGAATCAAAACATAAAGGGAAATTTTTTATCGACTACTGTTGGAGCTCCAAAAAGAAACAAATCATTTAACTGAAGAAAATATTCCGGAAGATGTCGATACTTTTACATTTGAGGTAAGCATCAAGTTACACAACTTGTAAATATGCAAAGAATTAGCAGGATGAGCTTGTCACAAAATCTCATTTTAAATTATACATGATATTTTTATTCATGACAGTTCTTTTTCTTTTTTAGAGTCTAGATACAACGTCATTGGCCTTGAAATGATCTTGTTACATGATAGGTCTGCCGAAAGACGGCCAAGCAAAGGTTCAACAAGAATTAGCTGCAATTTTCGGTGATGATCGTGACAGGCATGTTACGAATGAAGATCTTAAAGATATGAAATACATAGAGTGCATTATAAAGGTACATGTATGAAAGAAAAAATTATTTGATAAAAATTTGTCTAATGTTTTGTTTAGCCAATCATTCTTGAATGCACTTTTTTTCAGGATTGGGCTCAAAATTGATTTAATGCTCGTTAGATATGTAGAAATATTTCTATATATCTAGAAGACGTAGTGGTTAGTTTAAGTTAATGAAGCACAAAATAAGAACAAAATTTTGTTCCATAATTTATTTTTTGAAATGATGAAAAAAAAAGGTTAAATACTTTATATATATATTTTTTTTATCTTATGTATTAAACTAATATTTGCTTTTAAGAATTAAATTATATGAAATAAAAAGAAATTAAAGTTCATTATCATGATTCGCATAAGGATTTCGTTGGATGACGTTTTATTTTAAAACGTTTTTAAGGCTCATTTTTTTCAGAACATAAGCCTAACTATCCTAAATAAATTAATAACAAAGCTATGATTTCAAAATTCATTTTTACTTTGCTTATTTTTTTAATACCTATATATTTTCAAATACAAATTTTATGTAGGAAAAATGGTGATATATTATTTTATGTTATGTGAGAAATTTCAAAAATCATTGATAGGAAAAGAATTAGCAAAGAAAATATTCAAAATTTGGCACTATGATGATCTCTCCAAAAACATAACTTCTTTACTCAGCTAACAACATTGTTAATGCACTGAGGCTTTTCATTGAAAAGAATTTAAATATCAAAGCTTAAACGTGCAAAGGTATTTGTTGTTTTGGGTAAAATCAAAATTTTACCCATCTTTTAATTTGAATAAATATTTATCTCGTCACATGTAGCTCTAATTTCCAATTAATCATAAAAACTGTACATTTTGAGAATACGGTAAACACGTACTTCTTGTCTGACGAAAGATTGAATGAATGACATTTTTAAGCAATTTTATATTAATCAAATAAAATATGGAAAATTTTATTATATGATCCCTTTAAAGAATTGCAAAAATCAGTCAAACAAATATAAATTACTTGCTTAAGATTTTTCTGAGCAATGCAAAATAAAATTACATTAAGCTACTCATGTGTCATGACCAGCAATTGAGTATCTTGTCTTTAAATGAGAATGAGAGGATTTAATTATTTCGGATGAGATCTGAAAAATGTCATTTAATAAGTAATTACATCTTAAATTATGATGGAAAAACAGCTGATATAATTTTATACGAGAAAAAGCTTTCGCTTTAAAGACTAAATATTCTTTTTTTTCTTAAAATGATGTTAAGATCACTTATTAAGTGAGGATTACTTATGTAGGATCAAAAGATGTTTTTGATAATCACAGCAACGTAAAATATTCTCTATCAGTTAGTCTATCTAGTTTCTTTTTTTAATAACATTTATTAATTATTAATAATAATTAAATTAATAAATAAAGCCTTACGAATACATTACGAGATCGTAATGCATTATCTGTGTAATTATCTTTGACTGCGGGATATTAGCCTCGTTGTATATGGACTTGTTGGTATATCTGTATGAAATATATGGAGGAGTAAGTGGAAGTAATAAACACATTGAAATAGATATCAGTTTAAATTTGCAGTGGTCAACGAACAGGAAATGTAATGTTGTTCAATGAACGGTGACGGCTGCATGTCCTCCAGTTTCCCAAAATTGTAAAGAACTTGACCAGTTGCCATTTGAAAAGTATCAAAAATTGTAGCTGCAACACATCACGTTAAAAACAAATTCCAATTTGAATAATTTACATTTTTGTAAGGAAAGCTACTTACTTTCTTAAAACACTAGAGGTCCTTTTGTTTTAATAAATTCTTTAATGTTGGATCCCTTAATTTTTCTGGGTGCGATTTTAGCCTATAGCAAGCCAGAAATTTTTAAGTGAATATTTTCATGTAGGCTACTTTAGACACTGGATATTGGTAATTTGATGTTAAAAATTCCATTTGCGTTCAACGGTATTACACTATTGATTAATTTTTTATCTTTCCAATTAAGTAAGAAAGTTATATAAAATGTGACAAAAGTTCTATTCCTTTTTTTTTTCATAAATGACTAAAAGCCATTTGAACAATTTTCGAAGATCCAGATTAAATATTAGCAATTTTTGTCGGGTTGTTTTTAATCTGGTGTCGTTGACGGCAGAGTTAAACTTTTTTTTTACGCTTTTTACAGATGGTGAATGGGGAATCACAAATATTTCGGTTTCTGTGTGTCAAATAAATTTGGTAACTGATTCTCTTTCACTAATACATAAGCAATTCAACCTGAACTCTTGGCCAAGAAACAGAGACTTGGAGTTAGTTTTACTGACATCCAAACTGAAGCCAATGAATGATTCAATAACATTTTATTGTTTGCAGGCACTAATATGCGTTACATCGAAATTTTTCATGATAAAAACATACATATCGTTTTTATAATTTCCCATACTTTAATTTTATGATCTAAAACTATTTTGGTGATTTGCATTGTTATACATTCTATCATTTTTTTTACGAAAAAGTTCGGATACTAATAACAACAGTCAGAAATTTCCTGTTGAAAGATTTTCAGGAGGTTTTGTTAGATATTTGTTGAATTTGAAGTGGCTGCAATAGATTTTCCAGTTTTCCTATGTAATTTAAAAGTTTGTATGGTTCTCAATTTCCTAGTTTCAGATCCGTTGATAGTATTCCAATTCAATGCGTTTCTTATCGGTAAACGTAGAAAACAATTGTTTTTCAATAGATTCATATGTCTTTAGTTTAGGCGGATTTACTAGTAAATCTGTTATCCTTATGAAAATATTTCCACCTCACTGAGCTCATAATATAATCGTATTTTGTTTAATTTGCCTTATTGGCGTTTGTTAATTGTTATTTTAACTGCAAATGCTATATCTTGGAATCAGGATTTCAGAGTGGAGGCATTTTCGTTTTTAGGTTCGTCCCTGCATCGGCTATTTTAACTTCATTTGAGTCTATTTTTCAGATTAGTTAGGCATGTTGCTTCTGCCTAGGTAACAATGAGGCAATCACAAGATATTTTTGATAAGCACAATAATGGGAGCAAGTTCACCCTAGTCAGTTTAGTTATTTTATTATTTAACTACATTATTTTAGCAATACCAAATAAATAAATGAAAGTTTATCAGGTACACCACAAAATAGCAGACATAAAATAAAATTTTAAATGTTGTATGATGTTTGTATTTTTAGCTTGTTGTAAATAGTCGCTCATTTTTAAGAACTCATACAGACTGATAAAAATAAATCTTAAATAAAAAAATTAAAATGTAAAAAAGAAGTGTTAATTTTTAAAATTAATTATTTTTAAGAAATTGATCTCAATGTACAATATGATGTGGAAGAAGATATTTAGAATGCATTATATATTAAATATGCGTCAAATGAAATTCAAATTTAAAAACCATTGTTATTTTTGTTTTATTGATGATAAACAGGCAAAGTAATAAATTACATTTCTTCTCTGCTTCAAAAATACTTTTTGTACCGCTTTATAAAAAGCAAAATCAGCATTGTTTTTCCCCAAAAATTACTACCATTTTGCTGCTCATTCAATGCCGGCGTTGCAGATAGTCACAACACTGTGTCATTCCTCTTGATTGATATTTTAAAGTTCTTTGCCTTTTTCTTTCATTATTTCCACATTTTACCCTTATCTTACGAACAAAAGAAATTTGAGTTCACATGCAAAAAGTCTTAAAATGGAATTTCTATTAACAGCAAATTTCTTTGTCGAAGTTCATGGCTGAATAACTCATATTCACGCCAGTCGTCAGTTTGATGTTCTTGGTTCTGTATTTTGTTTTTACTAATGCCAACATGTCAAAATGACCCAGATAACTTTTTCCTTCAGTATCATTTTGAATGTAGATTGATAAGTGCATTGCGTTTAGAATCTTACATTCAAAAGTCGTTACCAAGCCATGATCACTCTTTGAAAAGCTAACCAACGAAGTATACAATTGAAGCTGTTGTGGTGGCTTATGTGTTGTTAGGCTATATCAGAAGGCATTTTATAAAAAAATGAAAAAAAAAAACAATTATTGTATAACAAATCAACCTTTGATAAAAGAAAAATGAATTTAAAGTGTGAGACTGCACATTCCCTTAAAATGTCAGTAATTTAGTTAGGAAAGTTTGAGGCTTTATCCACTTGTTTCTCTATTTGAAGGAAAAGCCGATAAAGGTATGATTATCTGTAAGAAAATAGTATTTAAAGTATTATTTTCATTGTTATCACCATACAACAAATTACTAATGAAATTTAAAAATAGTTAGTTACAAAATCATAGATAATAGAAATGTAATAATTAATAACTTAAATAATGTTTTCCAGCTATAATGATCTTTTAAATAAAGTGGGCTTTATTTTTTTCGATACTGAAGTGTTTTATTTAATTTATAATAATCTAAATTGTCTTTTAATCCACAAAACGTAATTCTTGGATTTCTTGTTATTATTAAATTTATAGTTCTGTTTGCTTTAGCTAAAAATAAGGTTTTTAGGTGCTAGGTGCTTACTATGAGAAATATGTGAATCTGTTGAATGCCCTCTTCTACCACTTTCAGTCATGATAACTTTTTCGACATTGTTGTATTCTATTTATTCCAGTCCTTTGAATCATGTTCGGAATCCTTTAAAAAGTAGGCTAGTTTCAACCGTGCTTTGAAAATTGTCGATTAACTAATTTTTAGTTAGATTGAGATTGAGCTTGTAAGTCACTAAAGTACATCGCATATTCTAGTATTTGTCTAAACGTGAGTGCAGTGCTTTTGCTCAGTGACGTGAGTGCAATGCATTTTAATCAGTATGAGCAAAAATGGAATTTTCCCAGTATTGATAAATTCTTTTCAGGATAGAGTTTGTACATTTACTTCCTGAGATTTATAACAAATATTTTCGTAAATATTACTTGTGGTTGAATTCTTGGAACATATACTCAGCGAGACATGGAATTTTTCGTAGGCATTTTGTTTATTGCAAATCATTTTTAAAGCTGTCTTAATTACTAGTTAAGTGATGGGATGCTCTAATAAAATAGTCTATGGAAAATTGGGTTACAAAATCTTTGAAACTCAAAGATGCACTATAAACACATGAAGAATCTCACAAAACTGAACTAAGTGTCGTAGACTGGAGTACAAATTCTGGTAATTTTTAAAATGCATTCAATACTTCCCTCTCTGTTTCTAGAGACAAACCACTTACAAAGAGATGATTAATCCGCAGCTTTGTTAGTTAGTTTTTATGATTTTTAGGACATTTTGCTGTTTACTCTCCTTTGGAAAATCTTATTCAAAGACACATGGAGTCTTGGAATCACGTGGGATGAACTACTTTCTGCTAATTTTTCAACTTTATGATATGCAGCTGTAAGAGAACAGGATTTGTTTCCTTCAAATTCCTCAATGAATGGGCATTTCATCACATGTTTCTTTTGTTATTCTTGTGTTTTGAACATGCCCATTGTTCAGTCCTGTATATTGTAACTTTTGAAGATGACCTATCAAATGTGAATAGAAGCAACAAATTAGCTTCTAGAAGGAAAGTTACCTTTTCTCTTCTTCAATATTTCTTTTACCTTCAATATTTCTCTTCTGAAACCAACATTTGTTAGTGAAATGCAAAATTGTGGAGGGATTCTCAAGTTGTCAGAGAATGGATATGCATTGATTTCAACAAGTGGAAACTTTTGTTAGTAACAGAGTAACAGAAATTATTTACTATACCACTCCTTCAGAACGGAGACATTGTCTTGTCAAAAGCAACTCAGCTGACAAATTTTCTAGAGTTGTTTCACTATCAACACTTAAAACCAAAGAAATTTGGTGGAATGGCCCTGAATGGTTAGTCAAATCTCAAGTATATTGGTCTGATTCTGATATTATTTCTAAAGATTACAGTCATAACTTAAAAGCAAAGAAAGAAAAAGTTCAGACCCTTCGCATCGTATCTATTCAACCAATCATAAATGCTGGAAACTACAGTTCTTACTTTAACATCTTGGATTCTTCGCTTTATTCGTAAATAATGGAAACAAGAAAAGATAATGGGTGAGTTGCATGTCATAGAACTAAATCAGACTCGTATGTTTTGGATACAGATCGTTCAGAAAGAATAATTTCCTGCAGAATATGAAGCTCTGTTGACAATAAGATCATTTCTTAAGAAATTAAAAACAAAAAAATTAACCTGTTTTTAAGAACAATGTTATGCTTCTTGGTGGTCGACAATAATCTTCTGATATACCTCATGCTGAAAAACATCCCATATTACTGGAAAGTTCTTATTATTTTATGTACAAGCTTACTGATTTCCCAAACACATTTACGAATCCATCATTTCTGCGTTCGGATTGTACTTTCTCAGCTGCTTTCAGAATATTGGAGATTAAGAGAAAAACAAACCATTTAAATGGTAAAGACTCGCGTCTTCCATATAAAATATAGAAACAAAAGAGAAACGAACAGATAGAAGATCCATTACCAGCTGATCAAATTCAAAAGTCATCGCCATTCGAAACTACTGAAATTGATTGTGCTGTACCAATTTCAGTAGTTTCGAAAGGCCGCAGTGCAGAAAATTATAATAACACAACGTTTTGCACTGCGGACCAAGAGCTAAAATCATTGTAGGATACTATATAATCTACTAAGGTTCAATAGTTCTATGCCCACCACAACATCAAATGGAAATTCATTACCTTACGAGCGGCTTGGTGGGAAGGATGGTGAGAAAGAATGATAGGCTCAATTAAGCGGTGCTTAAAGAAAACTTTAGGTAAGGCTCTTTTGGATGATGCAGGTTTGATCATTGTATTATGTGATATTGAATTCGCTCTTAACAGTAGACCGATTGTACATGAATATGGAATAAAAAATGACTCTGAGGAAGCTTTAACATATCCGCTCTTCCTCAAAGGAAAGAAATTAAATAATATTGCTTCCAGACCGACAAATCTAGTAATAAATTTAAAATATTTGAGGGACTCCTTTTGGAAAAGACGGCAAAATGAATAGCTGATGGACTTGTATACATTTCATCAAGTACGGAATCCATCTCAAACAAATAAAATCAGCAAAGGGGACATTGTCCTACTACAAGTTGTTATACCTCGCCACACCTGGAAAAAGGCCTATGATGAGAAACTAATACCTGATCGGGAAAAAGAGTCCATATTTGTGTTCTGTGCACCAGTTGACATACGATTACTCGACCTGTGCAGCTGGTCATCCCACTGAAGCTTGACCAGGGTGGGGAAGATGTTACAGCAAAATAACATTATCACTTACTGGATGACATCACTTAAGGTTTTTGCATTCTAAAATGTTTTGGTTGTTCTATACTTTTTTATGTTAGGAAATAAATGTGTGTAAGCTATTATAAAATACTATCTTCTAATATTGTTAACAAATACATTTGTTTGGATGACAAATATTACTCTAGTATTTAATATTTAAGCTTTCGACAATTAATAAATTTTAATAAAACTAAAATATTTTATGGCATTAAATTGGCGCATAAGAAATTTTCACACCGAAAAAAGAAAACAAGAAATCAGAATAGTAATTCTAACTTAAAGCCTTTTGTTTAAAAAGCATAAGTAATCATGACTCACTTCTTGACGTAAAAAACACTCATAAAATTTTAAATTAATAAAAATTGGACTATGATATAAATTTTTTATCTATACATAGCAGAGCAGTTTTGCAACATTACCTAATTATTACTTACGAAGTATATAATTCCAAAATTTTAAAAGTTTTAAGAGATTATATGTGCAATAAAATCGAACACATAACATTGATGCTAAATGATGAAATAAGTATTTATTTAAAAGTTTTAAGTATCGTAAGTAATGAATAATTATAATAATATTGATATTTTAAGGAAAAGTTTTCATTAATAGATTTAAAAAAGGAGATTTATTTTTAATACACTTATAAATTAGTTACGTTACTTGTAAATAGTTTTTTATATTTATTTCATAAATTAATTTGCCTTAATATAATAAATAAAAAATTTTTTTTGAAGAAAGTTTGAGGCTTTATCCACCTGTTTCTCTATTTGAAGGAAAAGCCGATAAAGATATGATTATCTGTAAGAAAATAGTACTTGAAGTATTATTTTCATTGTTTTCACAATACAACAAATTACTAATGAAATTTCAAAATAGTTTAGTGTCAAAATAATAGATAATAGAAATATAATAATTAATAACTTAAAAATAATGTTTTCCAGCTATAATGATCTTTTAAATAAAGTGTGCTTTGTTTGTTTACGATACTGAAGTGTTTTATTTAATTCATAATAATCTAAATTTTATTTTAATCCACAAAACGTAATTCTTGAATTTCTTGTTATTATTAAATTTAAAGTTCTGTTTCCTTTAGCTGAAAATAAAGTTTTTAATGAAGTAACAAGATAGGTTTTATTTTACCTTCAATAATTTTAGCTGTTTTGTATTTTCGATACATTTTACACGTATTTAATAAAATTTTGTGTTGTTATCTGATATATCTGTTTTAAAACATCTGCTTAAGTTAAAGTACAATAGAGCCACCTGATTTAAATTTTTAAAATGAAATATTATTGCAAGCTTTGTTATAAGCCATCATGTTCTTCAAATTCATAAGAATATTTTAATGTCACTGGAATATATTTATTTTTTGGAATCATGATATCATTTTGAAAAACATACAAAACTTATATTGCATTTTACATTACAAGTTAAAGATTTGATACTCTAACCGCTTAAGTTTTTAAATATGCAATAATTTACCACGTTTACAAAGTTTCGTAGTAGATATGGTTAATCTTTGGTTATTATATTTAACAACAGGAGATTATATATAATTACTTTTACCTCAATATATATACACAGTTTTATGTTTCTTTACTCACATAATATTTTTATTGTGTTATTTTTTGCTCATTTTATAGTTTTAATTATTACTTTCTCTCTTTTTCACACATTTTTCATGTTGCTCATCAAAAATTCGCCATGATGGAAGTAAAGACAGTGTTCTCTCTTATTTTGAGACATTACACTTTGAAATCCTTAGACCCCAGAGATAAAGTTCTCGAATGATTCGCATTAACATTGATTCCAATAAAAGATGTCAGAATTAAAATTCAGTCACTAAATTCAAGTGGATCAAAGAATTAAAAAGGAAATTGAATTTCCTCTTATCATGGATTCGTAAAAATAATTTAAACAAAAATGAAAATTAAATTTGCTTTTAATGAAATTGTATTATTTAATTATTCAAACATTGTATTATTTTATATGATATATAATCATTACTTTAAAAACTATCGTGTTTCATTTAAGAGTTTTAATTAATTCTAAACTAAATACGCTATGTTAAAATGGACATACATGATATGACATTATCACATAAAATTGTTCATTAATTTGATTGAATGTATATATATATATATATATTCAAATTTTGAAATGTGTAGCTTGCTTACATATACACTTGTATACAATCGTATATACGTATAAATATATGGGCAGATATTATATGCACATGTATGTAGTATATATATATATATGTATGCATATATGTATTTATGGGTATTGTAACGTACTCAGTCTGGATAGGATGACTTCTAGGTAGGCAAGGGCTGTTAAAGAATGAGGCTCACATAATTTAATATTCTTAACTAAATATTTATTTACAAATTAACAGGATTATGTACAAAAACTGTCATAAATTGTAGGCTTTAGGAAAACTGATGAATTTATCTCTTTCTGGGACGTTCACTGCACATTTGGTAGGGAAAACTCCTCGCTGGTACTGGGGACCAGACTCCTAAATTTCGTACAGTCTCAGACAGTCACTGGATAAAGTGGACGATCCTCTGCGGACAGCACTGGAGCATCAGGGTAATCAAAACTCGAGGTCAGTCTCTGTGATCTTTCTCAAACTCCTCGTTCCGTCGCTGTGATTTGTCCGCTCCGGGCCCTGTTTAGAGAAGTATCAGGAACACATTGTATAAATCGAAGCTCTCCCCCGCCTCCCACAAGGACCTGCTATTTATATACAAATTTTCCCCCATCTCTGGCCTCCAGTAATTACCAGATCTTCTAATGTTACTTTTCGACTTATATTTTCAGTCAATCCACCGACTCGAATCATAAAGACTGTGAAGAGGCAATAAATTCTAAGAAATCATTTAGCTATTTCACCAGGTGATTCCAGTTTAGTTTGAAGAATTATAATTGTCATGAAAGATTTAATGGCCCTTCACGAATCATGTTTGCCGTTTCCACATCACCTTCCAATCAGAACTAATTGACTGTATTTGGGTACTATGCTGTTCCTAGGATTCAAACGTGGGAAATCAAAGGAAATCAACCTCGTTGACAGCTGCAAAGATTTTAAAGACCACCAAAAGTCTGGAAGTAACTTGGAGGTTTCAAGCAATAACAGGGACTTTATGGTATATATTTTTTAATTTCATATACAAATATAATTTATGAAAGTACATGCTCATAAATTATTTATGAATTAATGTTATATAATTTAATCAGCATTTTAATGATAACAATCCTTAATATTTTAGATAACAATTAATCTCGGTCAGTTTATATTTAGATTAAATTTTGTGACTGTGAGGTCACTTTTGCATACAAGTCTTACTCGATTTTAAGTTAATTTAAAACCAATTCTAAAAATTTAAGCCCAAAGATTTTTTTATTTCTTTCTACTTGTCTATTTTAAATGTATAATACATATGTTTTATCAAATCAAAATTGATTTTTATCGACCTAATTTTTTTTTAATTTTAAAGTAGAAATTTAAGCCCTCATAAGTACATGTATATCTTTCAACACAGTTTGTTTAAATCCCTGAAAAATAATTCATTTTTGTAAAATGCAATACGTATCAAATAATAAAAAATCTTTTTATTATAGAACTACAAGGTTTAGGTCGCATATAAATCTACAAGGTTTTATATGCGCTGAAAAAGATAAAATCAAAAGAACATGGGAATTTTTATTCAGCTGATAAATAACTGCAATTTTTCGCTTCAAATTTCTAAAAGTTTCTTATAGTCTTTGAATATTTAATTACAAGAGTGAAGTCCATGCAGCTTCTAAACTTTGCCATAGTTGATGTGGTGTGGCAACTTGGATAATAATCTGGGCCAATGTTTTAGCAACAAAGATTACATATTTTCTATTCGTGAAAGATCCAGATAGGTAGCTGGCCGGGAAGCAATTCAATCTGACGATTGACAAAGAACGCATCAACAATGCGTGACACGCGTGGGGCCGCGGATTATCCTATTGAAATATGACTGTACATAATCACAGTTAAAGGCAAGGAAGGACCTGAAGGTAAGGAAGGACAACTGTTACCCTAGTACAAACTGAAACTTACATATTCAGTGCCTTTTAGTTTAGTACAGTCCTATTAAATTTTTCTTATCACCATATATATTTATCATACATTTAAAATACTTGTGCGTCATTTTCAACTTTATTTTTCTGCTATGCCTTAATGGCATACTCCTATAAAATTTATTACTAACACTTGAAAATTTACTATGCCGATCTGGCCTTTATATATTCATAATCGAATTTTAACCTTACTGTATACGTATGCCAATTCGTCAAATGGGGCGTATCCCAGGTGTTTTAAAAGCACTCGATTAAAAAAAAACTCTGGAATCTGATAGTTTTGGTTAAAAACTGTTTATAAAATTGTGTTCATTGATATTATAATTTACTTTTTTTTGTAATGTGATAACGAATTCTTTAATTGGGAAATATTTATTCAATCTATTCTCAAATTTTAAACTTAATTTATATTATGTAATTATTTTATGTTTAGTATCAATAAATTAAAGTTATTATTTTTATGCAAGCCTAATTATTGGCCTGTTATTAGTTTCTTAATTATTAAATGTTCTTTTAATAGAACGAAATGCTTTATAGGTATTTAAACCAATGTCTAGCGTCTCTTTAACTGCATTAAAAATTTAATACTTGCAGCTCTGCTTATCGTAGTAATTATTTTTGGTAGTAGTAATTATTTTTATAGAAATTATTTAGGTAAAATGAGATCTGCCCCCAGATACTTAAAAAGTGGTACAGACTGACAGCAACTTGCTCCAACACGTTCGAAACGTAGCGCTGGCTATTTAAATAATGTGTACTAGAGGAGTGGGAGAGTGATATCCAATACCCCTATACCATATTACCCGGTGCAGGACCAGTGTGTGGTGCATAACGCAGCTGTTCAGCATTGTCTATCCAAGGTGTCTCCAGACTCGAATGTGACCAACGAGATGTTGCAGACAAAAGCATGACTCGTCAGTTATGAAAACTTCATTCCATTCTGCCATTCACACCCTTCTTTCATCGCACCATTGGCAATGGAGAAGTCTGTAGTTCTGCGTCAAAGGTAGACGAAGCAATGAATATCTTGCGGACAGACCGCACAACTGCAAAAGACGTCGAATGGTACCAGCAGAAACAGGACGTTGATTTACATAAATTGAATGGTGTGCTATGGTTCATGATGTGGCTAGGTGATCTGTCACTGTCAAGCTTACAATTTACCTGTCATCACGTGAATGAAATGCACTGATATGGATGCGATCGAATACATCGATTCATTTTATCCGCACTACAGTTGTTTGGTTTGGTCCAATATGACTACTGATTTCCCTAAAAGATAACCCACAATCACGGTAGCCCATTATCCTTCCTCTGTGGAAATCGGATATGTGATCAAAAAGTGATCGCAATCTCTACAAGGCATAATTAATCGTTATTATTATTATTATTTTTTGAAAAAATCACAAGAAGAACATAATTGCTAAACTTGAAATCGTCGAAATCTCCAAGTCCTAAATAGCGCTTTAATGCGGCGCCACAGGCGCGTCATGTGCGCCTGAGCGGAAATTCCAATCATTTACATATCTCACCCACTCTAATGCATGTTGTAAATTTCATGTTATTTGCATGCTTCTTTCAAGGTGTTGCATTTACGGTAGGGCCAGCAGTCTATTCCTTAAAAATATCTTCAATTTAAGAAAATTCCATTTACAGCAAGTTATGTCTAGTGAATAATACACACAAGAAAAATAAAATAGGACTGCAAAGTAGCTATGCCGATCCTGCAAATATTTTATCAATAAAAAAATCTAATCATCCCAATTGTATCATATTCAAAACAGTTCATTGCAAGTATCATGTGAACAAAATCAGTTAATTCCATTATTCAACACTACAGGTTCGAAGTGAAATTTGGAAATTGTTAAAGATCAACATCTTCAATTATTAGGTACATTTTTTTATTTATTCATTGCTATGCATCTTGAAAATTAAAAAAACGTGGAATTTATAGTAAAGGATAAGCTATATAATTTTGATAACATAATTCAAAACTCTAGACAAGAAATACATACGTTATAAATATTTATATAAGTATTTTATTATAGCAAGAATGGTAAGAAAAAATCGCAAAACAAAGTAAGAAAAGACTTAATAAACATAGGATAACTAAACTGAAACTTTTATGAGAGAATAATATTAATGTGTCATAATAAAGTGAGGCATTGTACAAGTTCAATTGGTTCATATGATTGAGTTTTCAAAGTGACGTAAGTTTGCTTGTGGTTCTTTAATCGGAATGTATTGATAAAATTCATTTGATTTGCACCTGGCTGTGCTATACTATAATTTTCTACTTTTCACAAACATTTTCCCAAATACTTTTTCACATTTTTCTATTGTTACCTTAATTGCAAACTTGATTAACTGAAAATATGTGACTTCGTAACAAATTTAAAATATGAGAAATAAGACATATAAAAAACTTGAAATAACCATTTTTAAAATTAAATATATTGATCAATTTTTCCTTAAAATTAAATAGGTATGATAAGTATTAAAGTAGACTAAGATTGCTTCAGCGTTATAAGCAGATTCAATTTTATAATAATATATTTATTCTCAATTTTGAACTGAAGTTTTTTTTTTCATTTTTTTTTTACATTAGAGGCGTTTTTAATATTAGATGATAAATTTTATTAATAGAATAATTAAACCTTGTAGTGTCTCAAATTTTAATTAATTTCGTAAAATTCTTAAGAGATTTAAGATATGCTTGTAGTATAAACAATTTAAATATTTTGCATTTATGAATTATCAGTAATAAGTAGAAAGTCTTAATTTTAAAAAATATGTTTTAGCACGTTTGAGTTAAATAATAATTTTTTTTCAATAATATATTTTATTTTTCTTTTCAATACTATTTAAAAATTGTTCTTGTCAATCTATTATTTACATGCAAATTTTTTTTTACTGTTAATCAAATGAAAAATATCAATCACGTTTGTTACATATTTTATTTATTTATATCATTCCGCTTCGCAGTATGAATGAGATACGTTTATCGAAAACTGGCAATAATTCCTCATTTGAGACTAGAAAGCAGAACTTAAATTTCTTACAAAAGATACAAATGTTATGAAATTTATACACATATGCAAAGAAATATGAAATATATATATATATATATATATATATATATATATATATATATATATATATATATATATATATATATATATATATATATATATATATAAGATTGGTGTCAAGCAAAATCTTCCAGATTTGTTATGTGTGGAATATGGCCCACCTATTCACCTGACTTAAGCCCAAAGGACAATAGTGTTATCTATTCTGCAATCAAGAGTATGCTCTAAGCCACATCGAAATTTGGAATGCAGAAGGCTACTCTTAAGAAGGAATGAGTTAAATTAACGCCTGATGAACTACGGGGCCCATTGCAGAAAGCTTTACGCTACATTTAAGGCTCTGAATCAATCTTCAAAATGCTCAAGGGGTACCATTTTGAAAATACTTAAATATGTTGTAGCTAAGTAACAAATGATTTAAGTAAAGTTAATTTTTTGAAAATAAATTTCATATTTTGAGTTTTATATAATATTTTTTGTCAACAGGATAAAATTGCCACCCTGTATAATACTAAAACAGTTGGTACACACAAGGCATTTAAATACCTACAAAGAATAAGTATTAATAACAACGCTTAATGTGTTTGTGGAAATATATTATCTTCTTGACAAGCAGTATGTATTTATCTTGTGTTAGAAGAAAGGAATCACAAATAATTTCTGCTTTTAACTCTCGTTATCTCTTTTGCACGTCTTCGAGACATCAAATCACCATTCTGAAAGATAAACTGATCGATATGTCTATCTTAATTCCCGCGAATGCAGTTAGATCGTCTCATTTCTAATGGGATTATTCTCAAATGAATGCAAAACAATTTCAAATTCCTTTTCATCTCTGGCTCATTTTACACTGATTAGTAACTCATTAGGCAATAGGTTTTGAATTGAAATATTTGCATCCAATCTAAATGTTCAGCATCTCATTTATATCAATATTTTCAAGTCAAAGATATACATGCCACTGGCAAAGAATATAGAAATAACCATAATGCAATATATTTCGAAATTTGTTTCCTGAAACTTTTTACCTTGTCTCAGAAATAAAAAATGCTTTTAGAGTATAATTGCTTTGTTATTTTTGTCTCTATAAGCTATCAATGAATTATTATTTGTAAGAAAAAAATGTATTGTCAACAAATATCATCCATTGCAAGTTTGAATATTGCATTTGAAATTGAGTGGATGAAAGAGAATTATTTATCAATAATTGGAAATTTGAACAAGATACATAAAATTAGAATGTGAACTAATTGCAATTAAAAAATAAGTTTCATTATTTAATCTTTTATTAGAAATTTTTCACTATTTACTTTCTTAATAAATTTGTAACAAAGTCATGATCTTTTGTCATTATTATAATTCTCTGAGAACAATCAATCGTTTTATGTTAGTTAGGTTGCACGAGAAATTGAATTATGGTGCAAAAAAAATTTTTTTTTGAAAATTTAAATTATTTATATTATGTCGTTTGAGTTCATTAGAATATCGAATGTTGAAATGGATCTTATAAACTTATGAAATTTATTTTGCATCTGCAAAAACACGAGCGGAGAAAAATCGTTAAGCTGTAAAAATGTTGATAGAATTGAAAAGAGTTTATTTATTGTATTGGAAAAATTGAGGGAAGAAATAAAAGAAAGAATTTTATTTTTTCTATTTTTTGCATCCAATCCAATCTAATTTCATTTTTTCTTTTTTTGTTGATGTTTTGGGAGGGCAATTTACATCACATAAACATTTAACTGCAAATTGCAAATTAACTATTGTTTTGCTTCGTTAAGAATCAGATGAAATTTCATTTGATATATGATGTATTTAATTACTATGTTATGATTTATGAAATTATACCTATTTTTCATCAAAAATCTAATATATTTTGCTCTATTATTATGGTTTCATAGAATGTAACATGTTTGATATTTTAATTATTTTTCAAAAATCTGTAAAACATATAAATTTTTTTCATTTAAATAAATTGTAGCAAAAGGTTTATATATCACATTTTCTATGAAATTTGATTAATTTACCATGAAATTTTGACCATTGATTTTCTACATGAGCATACTTTTAAAACATAATGTTAATTAATATACTAAAAGAGTATATTGAATTAATTAATAGATGTTACATATATATATATATATACAAAAATTCACAAAAATTCAAATTGGTATGCTTGCATTTTGCTATACTTGAATAAATATTATGTGAAAAGCCACCATTGTGTCACCGTAATGTCCATTTTTTTAAATTCATGATACGCGGATTATATATTAATCGTTCTGCTATTTATGTGTCATATCCTATACACCTGCCGCTTGGAAATAATTTATTTGCTCTTAAATGAAAATCCAGTAGCACGAGTCAGGATTTTTGATTTTCCTTGAAATAAATCCATCATAATAATACCTCAAGATATATATATCTAGATATAATTCAAGTTATCGTGACATTTTGAAGTCTTTCTTTCTTATTTAAATGTTAAGCTACTGAATGCGAAAACAATGAACGAAATAATTTTTATATGCTACAGTGAAGCACTAACTTTGATGGCAAAGATTTTTATCTGCAAATGAGGTTTTCTTTTTTCATTCTTTAAAAGTTATTGGATACATTTCATTTTTAAGTATTTGTCCATCGCCTCCAAAATAAAATGCTCAATTTTAATGTATTTTAAGGACAAATATACAATAAAGTCATAAAAATACATTATAAGACTTTTCTCAATATTGATTTTATACTTATTTTAATTTATATTTTTAGCAAGGGTGACACCATCCTTTTTTTCTAGTATTAAGGTTCCTTAAGCATTACTGTAGGGAGACTTCCTAATATTTATAACTATTTCGTTGTACTTCATAAGAATTGCGAAAATTTCAACATATGTATGAGGGAAAAAAGGAGCCTCTTCACTTGTACTGTGATATAGTACAGCCGTTTTAATTAAATAACTTTAATTTCAAGATATTAAACAACAAGAGAAATTTAAATAAGTAAATAAGTAAAAAACTTTAAAATGTATTACAATAATAAAAATTAACTCAATTACTTGCAGTAAATGTAAATATTATTTTATCTCTTAATTGTAGCCCCTTGGATTATCAGTAATGAGAAAATCTACTGACTACGAGCCGAATAAAATGACAATAGGAAAAGTTGGCTTGTTTATTTTTAAATGCACTGTCAAATCTAGGCAAAATCCATGAGTGACATTGCATATCAAGGAAATTCTTCAGTGTGTTTTAGATAAAAAAATAATATAACATTAATTGCACAAACATTTAAAGCATAATTTATAAAAAAAATATGAGTGTCTTACTTTTTTCAGCAGTGTATCACCAATCCCATTATAATTTTGAACCTTGCTAGGATGACGAGGTCGCACCTTGTATAGCCGGCTATCTCCTTCGACATCCCCATCACAACATCTGAAATACATTTTATCTAATATTATGCTTTTATACTAAGGGATCGTGCCTTTACAAGGATTTGAAAACGCATGACTGTTCTGATATGACTTTTCATAAAATTGGACCCCTTTGACACTATATCGAACCCAACCTTTAACCGATATTATTTTAGTTTCTTAGCCCCACACGTTTTATCCTGGAATGAATAAATAACACATGATGGTTGCAATTTTGTTTAACTTTTTCTAGAAATCCAATATTTTTTCCCTAACTATAGATTCCACACAGTCTGCCAAATTCCAACAAAAATTTTTCATTGTAAATCCCTTAATTTTCTGGATTCATAACACCCAAGTTCACCCTTTTTACTTGAAGTCTGTGAACTGTAACTCATCTTAAAATTTTTTCCATTATCAATTGTTATATACATACAGTGTGGAAGGTGATTATAAATTTGTAGTGTTGAGATAGGGTTCTTGTATTTCTCATGAATCTCAACAACGTTCAAGACATATCGCTCACCCTCTTACAGTATATGGAAGAGATGAGCATTTATAATTTGCATCCGTACTTTCATTGTCATCCACACTTCTCAAAAAAAATCAATAATAGACTATAGCTTTGATATATCTACAGAAAAGTATTAGAAAAGTTAGTCATTAATGAGAGATGTGAAAGTTTCAATTTAATTATCGTATTTTTTATCTATTCCTGTTCTTACTTTCATTTACAATTCTAGCTTAGCGGTGTTACTATATTAAAATGCTTATATAAATATTTGTAATAAATCCCCATATCTTTAATATCATTTTCAAGATACATAACAATGAACAAATAAAAAATGTAACTAATATTTTGCGATGCTGATCTTCTTTAATTTCCAAATTTCGCATCGAAATTGCATTGTTGTATATTGGAATTTACTGATTTTGTCCACATGCTATTTGCAACGAAATATTTTGAATATCCTAGTAAATACTGATGGTATTAGATTTCTCTATTTGGATAGGCATAAAGCTAGTTTGTAGTCCTATTTTTATATTTCCAAAAAGGTATTATTCACACAATTTCTTGTTGAAAGAAAAGTAACTACATGATTTTCTTTCTAAGACTATTTATTATTGTTTCTTAGGATTATATTTAGAATTTCCATAGTTACAATTATTCGCTGGTTGAAACTTTCATTTTTTATTGATCAGGTTTCTTTTTTTCATAAAAGCGTATTTGCATTTCATTTCTTTCAAAGGTATTTTCACCTGTGTGTCATTACATCCATCACGTGACGATATAAAATCATCACTGGTAATATAAATATTTCTGATTATATAATATACTGCGTGGGAAAAACACAAATAAAAACTTTCTTTTTTCACACACTTAACATTTAACAAAAATCTTAAAGGCTAATGATTACTCTTTTCACGATTTCAAAAACCTTTCAAAGTATTTCTTGTGTATCTTGTAGTATTTATTATGCTTTTTATACAGAGATGTCATTATAATTTGGCAGGATTCAGGTTTTCTGTTGTAAAATTTGTTCACAAATTGGGCAATCAATTCCATCATATTTACAAGTAAATACTAATCATAAATATTCTTCTAAAAATTCTGAAATAAAATGTTTTTGGTATTATAACTATGTTCATATTAGGTACCAAGGAGAACATTTTCTTTTAGAGTTTTTATCTCATTTAACTTAATCTAACCGTTTATCCGTGATTCGTAAAAATATTTGATGATATTTATAGTTGAAAAAACAAGAGTTTTCTTTAAGGTAGATAATAAAATAAGTGAAATATACTATCAGTTAAAAAACGAAATTAGGCATTTGATGATGAAAAGAATGAAAAATGATGTCAAAAGTAACACATTACTTGTGTCATCATAACAAAAGCCACCTTATATATTATTCGGAGTGTTGAAAACGATATAGAATGGCTGACCTTTCGAGACTGATTGGATGACTGAATCCCATTGTTATGTTGGAATACATATTAGAGGGCATGTGCTACCCAAACACACACAAACATTAACATCTTTCATAAAAGCTAACAATATCAAGTTTTACTCGTATGCAAGAAATGACGAGCTAACTGATTAATGAGTAAAGCAAGTAAAGTAAAATGTTTCAATCTAGAAGATGCTTAAAAATATTATGTTTCTTTTAGTCTACGTAGCTTTTAATTTGTTTGATAACTGTAACATTATTATAAGTTAAATAAATATCAAAAAAATTGCTAAAATATTTTATGGCTCCTGCTGATAGCTTCAACTACTCAATCGAGACCACGATTCACGGCCAAAAAACTTTCTTAAAGTAAAGATAATATCATTTTTGTACAACAATTATAACATGGGGGATAAATTGTTCTGTGTGGTTTTGGTTCGACCTGACAGAACACTTTCCGTGTACAAACTGTGATACCATTGCTTCTTAGAAATTATATAGAGTGACAATTTCCGTTGTGTTTCATGTAGTATCATTCATTAATTCAGTAGAATTTTCTAAGCACCAGAAAAAACTCGATCATCCAAAATTTTAATTAAAGTATTTATGTTCTGTCAGGAACAAAACGCGTTGTTCACATACTGCAAAATACACCTGAACTAGTATACTACTACCTCTAAATGTTCTAACTAGAACAATGCTCATGAGAAACTAATTTCATTTGCATTGATCATGCCCAAATCTAAACATTTCACTTCAAACCTGTGTACTGTGAATTCATTGATTTGTACACTGTTGTCGACTATCAAATGGTGAAATTGCAAACATCAAACAAATTTCTTCTTTTGTTGTGCGGAACAAATTTTAATCAGTGTGCAGTAACTTGGACATTGTAGGCATGTCTTATTTTAGCAAAGTTTTCGGATGTAATCTAAGCCATATTGACCGTTGAAACTTGTAGTGTAAAAATGACTTTTTGGATTTCCCGTGAACATGAAACCTCATAAAATAAGAATCATTCTCGGACAGTTTCAGGATCTAACCAACACTTACAGATCATCACCTAACTCTTAACATCAAACGCTCTCGTATAATGTTCTCAATAATTGAATACTATTTTGTTGTTCAACATGAAGTAATTTCATAAACTTTGCATCAATGTGAGAACTAATTTTAACACTTCTTAAAAAATCATTTCTTTTCATCCTTTGCTTTTAGTCTTTCGTTTCAATATATTATTGAAACTACGAATATATTTAACAAATATCAAAGTATTTTATTTGTCAATTTATCCAAATTTTTTTCAGAAAATGCTTAATGATTATAGAATATTATAATAAAAGAACAACCGGTTTGTTTGTCGTCTAGTAAGCATTTACAATGAAAGGGTTCAATTACCAATTTTTTGGCGTTTTTCTTAAGACACAACTTAATTTTTCAAATATTTAAATGATATTCCTAAAAAACAGGGAAGAAGTAATGACGAATGACCTTAAAAATGTCATTATTTGTCACACTTTTCTTTGTATTTCCTGATTCGATAAATCTGAAAAACGTAATAACTTTTCTTATCATTTAGAACATTATGTGATTACTTACTCTTATTTAAATTAATGTACATTTTATAGATTTTCTGGAATTCTTACAAGCACATTCTTATCTGTTTAAGAAGGAACATGTAACATCACTCTAGATTGGGTATTTTCCTCTTTTCCTACTAAATTCCCCAGAAGCAATATAAGTAATGACTGTAATTTTAATGATATTCAATGTATGGACAGAAAATTAAACGCGTAAATTCTTACATGTCAATGTCTAAAATCTTCAGGTATTCTATATTTAGCTTAGTCTTTCGCAGTGCAATGAATCTATATTTCAATATATAAAATCAGTGTTTTTTCTACACTTGGGTTTCTCTCCTTAAGATTTTTTTCAACGATATTGAAATAAAATTTATAAATTTATTCGAAAGTTAAAAAGTGTCACATAATTGAACTTTTCTCTTGAACAAGTTACCATTTTGCGATTACTTTTCATGTGTTTAATTGCATAATTAATTAAAACAGAATGTGAAATCTAGATTTTAATTTCAAGAACTTTTGACTAACAAAACTTTCTTTCCACAAAAATAAAGGACTAGAAAAAAAATTTAAAACTGCTATATTTTGAATTAATCTAAATACTAAGATATCAAATTATAGTAGGTTGTTAGTTAAGACATGCTTAATAAAACTGCACAGTACAAATAAATTTTATTCAAATGAGAAAATGTCATTCCTTAAAATCAGAAAAGGAACACTTTCAAACAACACCAAGGTAATTTCATTGTTTCGTCAATAAACTTTGCTCTAAATCATGTAAGTTTTATATGGCAGATACTGTATTTATTGTACTGATTATAGGGACTTTACATTCAACTTTGAAAATCCCAGTCAAAAAAACGATTACTGGCTTTAACGTTTCAGAAATAACAAGATTTGTTATTTCAATAAGTTGTTAGAAAATTTTTTGAATTGACTTAGAAAAATTTTATACAAAACTTAAAATAAAGCATCATTTTAAACCTAAATTTAATATAAAACTTCATTTTTAACTTCACTTTGGTATAGTACTGATATTTCACTCAAAAATCACATATTTTACAGTCTTACTAATTTCGTTTTAATATTGATTGCTTTTTAAAAAATGATTTCTTCGAATGAGTGTATTTAAACAATGTAATTATTTTAAGAAAAAATCATGAAAAAAATATGATAATTTATCATGGTAAATATGGTTTGTAGCAAATTTAATATTCGAATCCATTTGAGATATTTGAGATGAAATCATGTTCCTCGACATTTTTTAAGTTTAAATAGATAAACGAATGAGCGAAACATGAATAATAACACGCAGTTTTATAAATGTTTACAAACTTGATGATTTATTTTCAATTGGTATTAAAATATTTTTAAAGTTTTCATATATTTGTAAACAGCATTCAATTGATTATTGAGTAGATTAATGAGATTATATTATTCAGGTAAACAATGAAAATATAGCTATATATCAAATTAGGGAACTTTTTAAAAATGTCTGAATTCCTCTAATTTAAATGTTCTCAACATAAATCATTGTCAAACAATATAAATATTTAGTGGATCCTTCAACTATATTGATGAAACAAATATTTTAATAATATCTTGTTTGGAAGGGAATTCACTTGGTGCATTCGATTGGCAAAAGTCCTGAATTATTGGTACACGATTCAAATACGTAATAAAACAAATGACTGGATATTTTCAATGGAAATCAGAGCTTCTTCAGCAGATACAAACGACAATATCATGGACTGCAAAGCTTTGCTTACACTTTACAGACAAATATTTTTCATTTATCATTTCTGCTTCGAGACAAGGATGTCTCGAAGGACAAAGGTGACAATTAATTATCCTAGACATCTTTCTCCCCACAATCAAGACAGGTACACAAAGCTATATCTTTAAAAGTATTGGACCGAATTTTTGATACACAAGTACACTATACTCAAGGACAAATACACTCAAGTCGTTATTCACAAAACAGATTTTGTAGTCGAATTCATTACGATGTTGATATCAAATTAAAAAATAAAATAATACTTAGAAGAACTGAAACTGAACTGTAAATTCATGGATATGTAGAATATTATTTTTAATTACATATATAAAAATAATTTAGCTAGAAGTAAAAACATATAACTTTTAAAATGACATTCTTTATTTTTAACTCACGAAATTTACTTAAATTTATTAATATAAATAATTTAAGTCATAAAATGTATTAACTAAATCTGTAAATTAAATTTAACATAAAATTTCATATATACATATATATATATATTTATATTATATTTGTGTAATTGATAATATGTTTGGGTAATTTGAATCTTTAAAGTAAAATCTGAATACAAATATAATAACCAAATGTCGCTTTACACCATAAAACAGCTGGCAGTTCGAGTATCTAAAACAATATCATGATTGCAAAATTTCATTCACATACAAGTAGATGATGAAGATGCATGGATTCAAGAGTAATTAAATACTCTAAAATATGAAGATAATAATTATTTCAAAAACATGGTAAATTTATCAAGATGTTAAAAACATTAATAGTGAGTGCATGCATCTGCAAATATAAGGATATATTCAGTAGTTGTCTTCAATTTGTATATTATTGTTGTTGGCAGAGACTGAAATTCCTCGTTGAAGAATTAATATAGAAACCAAAAAGCAAATTAGTTAATCGTATGTGGAAAATGTACGATGGATGATAGTGTCAATCTCTTAGATTTTCTTTCAAACATTACTTCATTATTCTCTGTATATTTCAGGGTTGCATTTTTTAATGTTAAATTTTAACGGATGTTACTTGTTGTTGACGCATCTGCTCGCAAGTCTACATTAGTCTATAAACTATCTTTAGACATTAGATAGCTTATAGTAAAATAGATTAGGAGATTATATTAGTCTTCAATCTCCTTTAGCCGAACTGAATGGCTCCTTACTGGTTGCTGGCTAACTTTTCCCTGAATTGTTGCTTCAAAACAAACCTCGATTTTATTGCTTTAGCCAAAAGGACATCTACATTTCTGACTATCGCAATTCCAACACCATGAAAGAAGTATGCAAACAACATAAAATTTATAACATGCCTTAGCAAAGGTGAGATATGCAAATGATTAAAGTTTCAACGTAGTTGCACATCACGTTCGACTGTGACACCACATCAAAGCACTATTTAAGACTTGGAATTTTCGTCTATTTCTAGTGTTTTTTGTGGTTTTTTTTTAAAATAAAAACGATGAATTCTGCCTCATTTTTATTATGCCTCTGAAACAGCAATCATTTTTTTATTAAGCATCCGAGTTCAGCAGGGGAATGATAGTGAGCTACTGGGATTGTGGATAATCTTTCAGGGAAATCGATAGCTGTGTTGGACGAATCCAAAAAATTGTCATGCGGATATGCGAGCGTTGGATGCAGGAGAGTACGACGGATCGATGTGTTCAATCAAATCTACCTCAGTGCATCATTTCGGTGACGGATCAGTCAGCCACATCAAGAATCATACCATACTACGTTCAGTTTGTAATGCATCACCCAGTGTCTTCGCGTATAACTCGATGCAATTTACACCAAAGTGGTCTGTCCGCAAGTTACCCATTTCTTCACCTACCCTTGACCCAGAACAACAAATGTCTTCACCACCAATTCTGCGATTAAAAAAGTATGTGTACGGCAGAATTGAATGAAATTGTCTGTACTGAAGAATCACGCTTCTATCTGCAACTCCACGATGGTCGCATTCGAACCTGGAGACTATGTGGAGAGAGCATGCTGAACAGCTATGTTATATACAGAACACTGGTCCTGCACCGAGTATTATGTTATGGAGAGGTATTGGATATCACTCTTGCACTCTTCTAAGCACGTATTGCCGGTACTTTAAACAGCCATCGATACATCTCCAAGGTATTGGAGCCAGTTGTCCTTCCTTATCTTAAGGTCTTTCCTTATCCTTCCTTAATATTCACTGTGATTACCTACAGTCATATTTCAATAGAATAATGCACAGTCACACGTGCCATTCATTGTCCAAGGGTTCTTCGTCAATCCTCAGATTGAATTGCTTCCTTGTTCGCTCACTTTCCGGATCTTTCCCTAATAGAAAACATGTGGTTAATTGTTTCTCAACGATTGATCCAAATTACTTCCCCAACTGGCACACCAGATCAACTTTTTCAATGTATGGAAGCCACTTCATCTGTTGTACCCTAAGAACATATCCAGTCTCTTCGAATCAAAGCCGAGGCGTTTGGCAGCGGTAATCTCCAGAAATGCGATTACTCTGGCTACTGATTTTGGCAGGAAGCACACTTCACAGGGGTTAATAAATTTAATCATTTCATACTTGGTCAACCCGTTACATACAAATAAATTTTGTTGTGAAATCTCTTGTCTTTCTTGTTGATCTAATTTGGTTGGCCAGCAGTGTAGTTACTTAAGCTAAAGTCTTTGATGCCTTTAATTGAGAATAACTGCTCTTATTAACTTTGGATATATTTATGGACTTTCTTTATATCAGCTATGTAATTGATTCTTATTTTGAATGCTGTTATACGAAACAGAACACGTCAGCTCTTTTAAAATCCATTCCTATACAAGGGGTACAAGGAATTTCAAATAGGTGAAATTATATTCCTTAACAATAAATGATTTGAAATGTTTAATTTTCTGCAACATTTTCCAAACCACTTTTACGAATCACGTTATGCATTTGTTATGTTTCAAATTTTCCTATACAAAAATGTAATTTTACAAAACTCTCTTGCTTTCAATTGATTTCAGCAATTATTAAACGGGACAAACACAATAGAAAAAGCTGTGATGTACAATTGGTTACGCTGTTGTTTCGGGGATGGAATTGCCATAAGGTAAAAGCTCTCTTTTATTTTTAATAGATTTTACAAAGGATTAATTTCTTTGTTAATAAAGCATGTAGATTTTTAGAGAGAAATCTTAAATTCAATGCTAATATATTCCAAAGAAAGTGATTGCATATAAGAAATTTAATAGCATACTGATTCCATTGTATGGAATTTTACATATGTAGAACATGTATCAATTTATGTACAAGTATTTCAGAATTTCATTGAAGCTATATTTAAGTTATTAATTATAGAAAAATATTTAATGATGAAAATATGGAATTCATCATTAAATAATTCACAATATGTATTTATGAAGTATATTAGATGTATAATATATTGAAGATTTCTCGTATGAGTACTATTAAAATTGAAGTATATCTTAATAAATTAAAATCTAATTTTGACTCTAAAATGACAAAACTACTTATAATAAAAAACAACTATTTTAAATTTAAAGAATCGTTGGTTTTCATCCAAGGGTCTATAGGAGACCACACGGGGGTCCACGTTGGCCTGAAAAGAACACAAGGGTTCACAAGTTGTAAATGGGGGTCCAGAAAAAATTTTCTGCTGTTTTCATAATAAAGAACAAAAATTTTGGCTTGGATTTACCCATCAATGTAAGCAGGTAGCATCTCTTAATAGGTAGGTACAAAAAAATATTGGAGACGCAGTTCAAACCCAAAATTGAACAGAACAATAGATAATATTACAAATGTACACCACATGTCGAGACTTGAAAAGTGCCGCCCGTGTACCCGCTCGTCCGGGATGCTTGTTTAGACCTGCAAAGGGATGAAATGCTAATTGCACTGTGCTTGCAAACTACATTAGTATAAATACGAATGTCAAGAACAAAATGTATGACTATTTATTATTGTTGATTTAAATTTTAGATTTCATTGTTGATTTTTTGTCAATTGTTGAATGCTTATAATAATAAATGTTTATAATTTTGTAAAAGCGCAAGTATTATTTTAATAAATAGGACGCAAAAGATAATATACTACTTTTTTCTTCTTCTTAACCAAAATTTAATGTGATATATTTTAGGAGTTTTGAGAATACAGTAGAAATGCAGCAGCAGGGCGTCTACCGAAAAAAGTAAAACTATAAAAGTGGTCCACGAGAAAAAATATTTGGGAACCTATGCTCTACATGGTTAAAATAAGGCATTAAAAATTTTGTGTCTGTTCTTCCTCATTTTTATTTTTTAAATCCAATTTATTTTATCTAATATTTGTCAATAAATAAGTATAAAAAAGCGTTAAATGTCAACTATAGGTTTCTAAAAATAACGATAATTTATCAATAAATAATATTTTCTTATCTATGATAATTTAAAATTTTGTTTTTGTCAATGAGTATATTTTTATTTTACTTCATATTTTTCATTAATTTTATCAAGTTAATTAATATTTCTAAGGAAATTGATATTTGTATAAATTCTTAATTGATTATACATACTGTTTCCTATATTTGCTGAAAAGGTTTGTCAAGTGTTTTCTATATTTTTATTTTGCTATAAAATATTTAGATATAATTTACACTTTCGAAAGATGATTGGAATTTGTTAAGATTCTTCAGTAAGTTTTAGTTTAATGAGTTTTTTCTGTCATTGACATAAAAATATCTTTTTAAAGAAGAAATTTAAAATCTGTAAAATTTTATTTATTATCGTTGTATTTTTTCTTCAATTATTCTGAAAAATCCATAGAAATTATGTTTCCTTCCTGAATTTTAATTTTCTTGAATTTTTCCTTAATTATTCTGAAATGATCCATAGAAATTCTTTTATTTTACAGATCTGTAAGTGTTATTAATATGCTACAATATTTAATTGGCAATTTATTTTCTTAACTTTTATGTGGAACATATTTAATCATATAAAGATACATTTACTTTCATAGTACCACAACTTTTATATAAATTAAAATCTTATTTACAATATTCTCAAAATTTTCGAATCTTGTCTTATGATGGTTCTAGTATCAAATTTTACAGAATTTTATCTATATCATTCATAATTTTCTTTTTAAATAAATGAAAATAAATTTGAGAAATGTTTTACAAAGTATTTTCTTAGAAATATACTTCCAAAATATCCTTTGATTATTTTGAGGAAATAATGAATTTTCAGGAACTTAAAAAAATGTCTAGAGAGGTACAAATAAACGTTACTCAATAACACGATAGATTGGAATCTATAGATTAATTACTTCTAACTATTTTTACAAATATATTATTCCTATATTTGTCAAAGACGTCTAAGATGCTATTATTACTCAGTATTTTACAAATTAAGTTTAGGCTTTATTTCATACAGTCTGTTAGCATTCTAACTTCAAAGACTAGGATATTGTTAAATTATATTTTTAACAATTTTTATTATACTTTTTATCAATATTTAACTAAGATTAATAAATTGCTATGTTTTTCTTACAACTTAAAATTTAAACTTAAGCTTATCCCACTCTAATATTTAACCAAAGATATGTCAGTCAATAAAAGTTATAACTCACCAGTTCATTCCAGCTCCAGATGAGGGTGAGGTTCTTCGGACCTAGGTACCTCGAGAATCCGGCAAGGCCAGCCGAAATTGTGCTGCTGTTAAATTAAATTTTCTAATATTATTGTTAAGGAATAGATTTTTACCTAAGACATTTTATTTTTGACTTTTCAAATATATATTTACTCGTTCACACAGAGACATTTCTTTAAATATTTTATACTTATAAGACATCATATTACATCGTTGAATATTTCCTAATTTTATTTTATATATTTTCCCTAAATGTCGTGTTTCATATCCCTAATTTTAATAACAAAAGAAAAAGCAGAGAAATTAAAAGTGTTCACAATTTAATTTCTCTGATTTTCTTGTAATTTTGTATATGTAAATGTTATTTTCTTAACATATTTAAGGAAATTTTTTAGTAGTGGAAAACACGTCGAAAGCAACTGACTCGAGCATTCCACTTCGAAAAATTGAAAGAATTTCTTCCTGTCTTCAATGAGAACTCTCAGAAACTCGTGGAAATTTTAGAAGATACAACAAAGGATTTTACAAATATTGAGATTACTTTACAGCTTTGCACTTTAAAATAACTTGCCGTAAGTGAAATTTTCTTATATTGAAGATATAATTAAGAAGCATTAACGCTATTGAGTTTCTTACAAATATAATATAATTGCAGAGACGTTACCAATAAATATGAAACATGACAGGAATTACTACTCATTTACCATAACCCGAACGGCACATGTGAAATCAAGTCACGGAGGAGAGTAGCACAGTAAATAAATATTATGATGTCATTATTAGATGAACGTTAACCTATATTCCTGATTATAGTGCAGAAATTTTGATTGGCATTATCCTTCAATTTGAAAAAAGAGATCTTGATTTTTTTATTATCAACCATAGTTGCAAAATTTTTATCAAATGAAAATCATTTTCTTTCTTCCAAAGATGAGTTATTCCTTTATAAGTTTAAAATTTAAGAAAAAAAAATATTTTTTCATTTCAGATATGTACACGTTTTAAAACAACCCTTTTGTGAAGATCTTTCTCTTCGTATTTTTAAAAAAAATTCGAGATGGAAGAACATGTCTTAAAAACAATGCTATAACTGCTTTCCTACATTTTGTTAAAAATGATCTTAGTTCTGAAAATACGCGCATCAAATAAATGCAACAAAAACAGGAGCAGGACACTTTTTAGAATGAACAAAAGGACTAAGAAAAGGCAAAACTAGAAGGAATTGAAGAAAGTCTATTGACTAAAATTTTAGTTTAAAACATAATGTTATAAGAAATTGTTTAATTAATAGAATCTTAAAACAGAATTAAGTATTACGAAATTACGTTTCATAAATTGCTAAGCCATATTAAAATCAAATAAGGTTTATAACGCTTAAATATCTTTTCTTATTTACGTTTGAATCAATTTTCGATCAGTAATATATTTCGAAAACTGGTTCCCCTAAGCAGAGTAACTATCAGAAATTTTCAAATGAATCTAGTGAAAATAACATTATTTTATTAAAAAAAATTATTTTATGTGTGAAGACAAGCAAAGGTAAAAGTATCCTTTGCAAATACTTCACTCTTTCCAAAACAATAATATAAAGATGGCAAAAGAGAAAAAAAGCCATAAGTTCTTGTTTCTTGATGTGGGAAAAATGAAAAACGTCACATTATATCAATTGAGTTAATCATATTGCGTCATAAGCAATTTTGTAAAGAAGTCCACTCAGCATTAATTATATTTTAAATTAATTGCAAACATTGTAATCGAAATTTCAAAATGAAACACGTCTTTTACTTTAAAATTGACAGAGATAAGCATAATTTTATTTCCATGTCTTGCATTCGTTATGAGTTCAATAACGGACACAAATTCGATGGGCACATAGAATAAGGATTTTATTTAGATTTTATATTAACTTTATTGTGTGGTTTTTAAAATATGATACTGAAGAAATTTTTCAAAAAATATTTCCTTCAATATAATACGTTTTGTTTATTTCGCTATTGATTCCTAAATAAATATAAAATTTATTAAATTCTTGAAATATTTAAATGTAAAATTTGTTTATTATTACTTTAGTATTAAAACATTTTATTTTTATTTTGTAGGAACAAATTTGGGAGTGAAAATTAATGCTCAAGAAAATAATTCTTCGAATTACGTGGAATCTATTGTTAAGTAAGAGTTCTGAAGTATTTTAGGCTTTAGGCATAATAATTTTAAAATCAAAATGGTGATGTAACAAATATAGTTTTGCAAAAAGATGAAAAATGTCTTTTGGTATGATAATTATAACAATAAACGTGAATACAAATGACATTTTTTTAATTTTCTGGGTCTGCAAAAATCTGAATATTTAATATCTCAAATAAAACTCTGAATTGTAATTCTAATTATTATCTACTTATTTCCCGTTTATAAAAGTGACTGTACTCATTCCATCCATCTAAGTTAACAGAGCTCCTTATATTGGAAATTAATGATATTCTTAAGTTAAAATAATACATGATAAAATACATTTTCATAAACTTATTAACTAATCAAGAAATTTTACACAGAACGTGGTAGAAATATGCTGAAATAAAAAGTGTACAAGAGAAATAGATTATACTAAATATACTTTTCTTTTTTTTTGTTCTGTGTCAAGGATAGTATAACATTTTTTAAAATTTAAAGAACTGAGAAGTGTTTTTTTTCTTTTATAAAATGTTAATATAGTTTTAAATATGGAAATTTATGTTAGAAGTAATTAAAGTTAATTGATAAGAGAAATCTTCTTTGTAAGTATGATATATCCCTCGAAGAGATTTCTTTCTAAATCAGTTTTTCATTATAGTTTTTCTGGTTATCTTTTTGGTGTTACCAATTTGAGTTTTTGTCGATTTTTTACATTTTTGTTACCAGCATTGGTTTTTCTTCATGTTTTACATAATTTTTGTCTCATATACCGAGTTCTCTCCGCACTTCGAGCTTCATGTTTTGCGGCTTCAGTGGTTCGTCGATTTTTCCAAAATATTCAAGAAAAAGTAAAAATGAAAAAATACAACCATGTCGGCAGCCACATTGTGAAAACGAGAGTTGTTTCATGTTGATATTTGAGAGAGTAGGATCTCTGCATGTCAAACAAAGAGATGAGTTGTGACTCAGAGTACATACCACAGGCTCTCATAAAGGCGCGTGATTGGTTTCCGGTGCCACATCAACCAGTGAGAGGTTGGAAGATTTATCTCTGTGATTTGGCATCATCACAGCCTCACCTAGCATCTTATCTTGTTGCATGTCACCAGTCTTGTCCATGATGTTGACTGTCTCGCATAGTGAATTTTAGTATTGTCTTGGCGAAAACATATTTTGCTTAAGCGATAATTTTTTTATTATTTAAGTCCAAACAACCAAGCGCTACGCTTCTGCGAAAGCTTCCTCTGAGTTTCCCAAGAGCAAAAAGATGATATCCATTAGCGGGAAAGTGAACATTTTAGATATGATCAAAGAGGGCAGAAGATATGTATTTGTGACACGCCATTATGGGGTGAATGAATATACAGTGCGACACATCAAGAAAGAGGAAACAAACTGCCGAAAAACTGCTTCACTAAAAGTAAAATGTGAGGAAACTCCATGTAATAATAGAATTGGGAAAATGGAGGCTGTGCTAGCATTGTGGATTACTGATTGCAGGAAAAAAAGTGAGTTTGGACACTAAAATGATCAAGAGAAAGCTCTCTACGACCAAATCTCTCCCATTGGTGGCACTGAAGAGGTGGAAGAAAGTACTAATGGACCTGAAGTTAGTAATAGCTCTGCCAAGAGGGATACGCCTCCTCGAAAGCAAGACTGGTTTAAAAAATTTCAAAAAAATACGGCCTCAGAAAGGTGCTTCTTTGTAGTGAGGTTCCCTCTGCTGACAAAGATGTTGCTTGTCGTTTCGTGGAGAAAGAGTTTCTTTACCTCATCAGTTAGGATACCTCCCTGAAGAAGTTTGCAACATGGATGAAACATGCCATTTTGGAAGAGGATGTCTTCGTGTACATTTGTTCTTCAAGAAAAAAGTGAAGATGATAGCCTTCAAGGCTCAAAAAGACCGTGTGACTCTCATCATGGCTGGCAGTGCTGCAGGTTTTATCCTTAAGGCAGGCCGTATTTATAAAGCCAAAAATTCATGAACATTAAAAAACAAAAATATGTCTCTGTTGCTCATCTTCTGGGTGCATAACTTCAATACCTGGATAACGAAATCTCTGATCCTTGAATGGTTCATACATTGTTTTATTCCCCAGGTGAAGCTGTATTTGGTTGAAAAGAACCTTACTTTTAAGATCCTTCTCCAAATGGACTGTGCAGAAATCCAAGCGACGACAAGCGAATATGACGGTGTGCAGATAGAGTTTCTGCCCCCGAACACTGCATATCTAATTCAGCCAAAGGATTACGGTTTTATTCGTGCTTTCAAGGCACTGTACACTTGCTCCATGCTGGAGGAATTCATCTCGGCAGTTAAAGATGATAATGGCGAATTTAGCTGGAAAGCCTACTAACACAGTTACGACATTGCCTGATGTTTGTTTAATAAAAAACAAGCATTAGAGGTCATGAAGAGTGAGACCATAAATTATAACTGGAAGATATTATGGCCGAATGTGGCGATAATTTCTTCCAGATAGAATTACATTAACCCAGAATATTCGAAATAGAATTATGGTATCTGTATACTGGCTTCTCTCTTGAAGAAATTAATCACTCAGCGATGGAGAAAGTGATGATACTGTCTTATGCCATAAGGAATGTTGACATGACAAAATACTTCAACGCTTTTATCGATTACCACTCGGACTCACTGATCTATGAAGATCTCCTTGAGACGACAAAATCTACAAATGAGGAAGAAAACGAAGAGAAGGATGAAGAAATTGAAAAGCATGGCATTACCCTGGAGAATCTGTAACAATTGCGCAACATTGCAAGAGCGATGCAATAACTTGCACAAGATATTGACAACAATATGATTCGAGTTGTCAGCAATCGCGTTGACGGGTGTATGTACTTGTCATCGTAATTTTAAAAGAAAAAAACGAAGACAACAATTACCCATCACCATGTGTTTCTCCAAGATAAGGCTCCCGGCATTATCATCACTGCTTTCAGCAGAAGAGTCTCTGAATGAGCCCAAATCTTCTACGAGCCAAGTGAGAACCTCTCCTCCACCACCAACACAAGAATCTTCGCCGTTCTCAGAAAGCATTGATGACTTATACTTATAACTGTATAACGTTTTGTAATTAAACTTTTCGATTGGCACTAATACGTTTAAATAATTACGTATACTCTTGAACTTTTTGTCTTAAATGTATGTAAATAGTGTTTACATATTTAAAATATTCGTATTCTCGCATGCACGAAAATTCCTAAAGCAAATCCTACTTCACTGTTTTTCAGATTTCGCATAAGTTCTGGTTCCTATAACCGCGAAGAAAAAAGGCTTATTTTTAAGTAGTAACAGCGTTAGAATTACCTATAGATGAAAAACGTTGAAAGGTCGCCGACGGAGGATATACTCTACTAATTTCCAAATTTTTTAAAACGAATTACTAATAGAGTTAATATTAATTACTAGTAAAATAAAACACAAAACAAGCTAACCTGGGAGGTAACATTACAAAACATTATTTTATGGCACTTAAACTTCGATCATAACTTTCTTATTGTAAATAAAGTTTGATAAAATATTTCTGCTACGACGTATGATTATTAACCATTTCAAAGGGAACATTCTGCTTAGAGACGTAAATAAGAAATTTTATAATTTTACTTATAAATATGCTCAACTATAATTCAATTCAACAACAAATATGGCATGAGAGAATTTTTATGTTTACATAATATTTTCGGTTCCTTTCTTAAAAATAATGTCCCCATGAGAATCGAAGAGCACAATGCAACTTTTAAACATTTCATTCGCAAATTTTCTTTATTAATGGAAAACATACAGCCACCTGAGTTTACTAACTCTTGGTTAAAAAAATTTCGCAATAGCTTAAAATAGAGGACATAGCTTTTCCCTTGGAAATATCTTTTATGGAAAATAAACAAAATTATTTTTGTAAATAATGAGGTCTGATTAAACAATATTTTATTCACAAATACTAATAAAATTTTCAAGAAATTGCCAAATGTGAGGTAAACATTATTGTTATTTTTTTATGAAAAACAAGATGCCACATATTGAAAAAGAAACATTTGTCATTAAAATCTGTCATTAAATTTAAACTGCAGCTGGCAGAGCTGCAAAAAAAAGACATTAAGTTATGGGAAGACTTCACAAAGTCAGTAAGGATTGTATATATATATATATATATATATATATATATATATACATATATATAATACACTTTTTTACGTTTCGAATTTCGTATTTATGTAGACATTTTGCTCTTAGAAGCTTCAAAAATTTTATCAGATCGTTGGCTTAAAATATTTAAGTTTTCAAATAATAATTTTATACAATAAAACCTCTTTTATTTTCTGTCATGAATAATTTATATGCATATATTTTTCTAAATGTTGTTTCATATGTTCGTAAATTCGATATTTTAAAAGAATCTTAGCTTGATTAAATATCATGTTGTAGACCTAAATGTTTTTTCTATTTCTTTTATTGCGATAGATAATGGAGGTGATTATCAATGAAATGTATTTATTAAAAATGATTCCTACAGGAAATTGTACAAAAAAATTTAAAATTTCTTCTAACATACACTGTCGATACACATATTAAATTGTGTAGAAATCCTTTCCATTAAACAGTAAACAGTGAGCATTGGGAAGAAAAAAATAAACATTTAACAGCCATAGTAATAAACTCATATTTATAAACGAACATTTCAAAGTCCTTAAAGTGTGATTTATCTTATAAAACTTTATTATTTTCATCAATTTTTACTACGAAATTCTTCACAATACATTACACATTTATTCCTAAATTCTAACTTATGTTTAATGTACTATCCACATTCGAGAGAAGGAAAAGAAAATTTTAAGTGGAAAAAACGAAAAAAATTATGGAATTCAAACCGAAAAGAAAACCTTTTATAGATTTCTTGTTGTAACTAAAGGATGAAACAAATGACTTAACTGAAGATAATATTCGGGAAGAAATCGGAACTTTTACATTTGGGGTAAGCATCAAGTTACACAACTAGTAAATATGCATACAGTTTTTAGGATGAGTTTATCACAAGATCTGATTTTAAAATAATGTGTGATATTTCCTTTATTTTAGTTTGTTTTACGTTTTTTAGAGCCATGCTATGGACTTGTTACTTCATAGGTCTGCATGAAGACATTCATTTAAAAGCTCACCAAGAGTTAGGCGCAATTTTCGGTGATGACCGTGACAGGCATGTTACGAATGAAGATCTTAATGACATATAGAGTGCATTATAAAGGTATATGTATGAAAGGAAAACTTATTTGATAAAAATTAATTTTTTTAGCCAATAATTTCTAAATTCTTTTTTATCAAGTCATATTAGGGCTAAAAATTGATTGAGTGCTCGTTAAGAAACATTTAGATATTTATAGGACATCCAGTGATTAATTTAATTTAATGAAACAAAATAAGAACAAAATTCGGTTCGTAATTTATCTTGGAAAATGTCTAAATTAAAATATTAAATATATTTATATATATATATTTAATTTTTTTTCATATTAAATTAATATTTATTGTTAAGTATTAAATTACATGAAGTTAAAAGAAATTATAGATTATTACTTCGATTCTCGTAAGTATTGCTATTGAAGTATTCTGTTTTAAAACATTTTAAGCCTAATTTTCCAATTATATTTTATTTTTCTCATTTTTATAAGAAAAAAGTATGTAATAAGTAATCTATCAGGCTTGAGCTATCGAGCTTTGGCACTAGTTAGAAAACTAGTTATTTGAATATTCTGATGCATAAACTTTGATATGAGAACTAGATTAGGCAAAATAAATGTTACTAGTATTGTTACAGAAACTCGGGATTTTCAGCAACATCATTTCAATTAGTTTAACTAAATTAATTGGATTTTGTATTCTGCAATAAATGGATAGATTCTACTTTCATGTACAATTAAAAGAATAAATAAAAATAAATTGATAAAAATTAAAAAAAATTGAAATTAGATTAAAAAATTATTGCAAAGAAAAGATGGATAAAAAAGGTTTGGAAAAAATACTTTTTTAAAATTTTAGTTCATAAAGGGAAATTAAAAATTCAATTATATCTGCAATGGATCATAATAAAGAACGGGCATTAATTCGTAAAATCTTGAGTGTTTGCTTTTTAGAAACTCGTAAATATGTGAATCAACTGTTGTATGATAAAATGTACATTAGAACATTATTTTATTTGTGCCACTTATTCTAAGTATACTTTTGCTAATACAGAAAAAATTTTAACCTCTGAAACAATTAGACAAGTTATTACCTTAATTTTTTAAACAATATTTGTCTTTCATAAAATTAAAGTTATTATGATTTAGCTTCTGCACAAGCATTTGATTTTGCAATATAATGCAATTTACAGAAGGATAAATATCAAACATTTATTGAAATATTTATCGGTAAAGATTTACAAAATTTTATAATAATAAATTTATAGAAAACTTTAGAAAATGTATCAGTTAATAATAATGTTGAAATTTAAAAATAAAAACATTTTGCCTATGATTTAAATAATATAATATCTATTTAAAAAACAGATAGAGCAAATTTGCTATCAACTAAACATAATGATTGTTTCTTTTATTAAAATACTTATAAATATTTCGTTATTATATATTTTCAAAATTCATACATAAAAATAATTTTAATTTTATAAAATTACTTTTATACAAGTAAGTGAATGTTAATAAATATAGTTCTTTTGATGACTAATATTACATCAGCACTTAATATTTAAACTTTTGAAAATTAATAAATTTTCATAAAAATTAAACTATTTTGTGGAATTAAGTTGGATCTTAAGACACCATCACACGGAGACAAGAAAAATTGGCATCAGAATATTAATCATATATTTAAGCATTTTGATTGAAAACCATATATTTTGATTACTTACTTTCCGATATAAAATACACATATCCCATATCTAAAGTTATGAAAAAACTAGAATATTATATAAATTTTTTTTACTTTCAATAATTACTTTAGTGGTGCAATTTTGAGCATTATCAACTTATTTCTTCCAAAGCATTGTAAAATGTTTTTGTTAAAATTTTTGCAATAAAATCGAGCGCATATGATACATGTTAATTGCTGAAATAAATATTTAAAGTCATTAATATCCCCTGAATAATTGTAATACCTGAGTAGTTAATAGTTATACTGTTACAGTAAGGAAATGAATGCGCTAATAATTTTAAAAATTGATATTAATTTATAATAAATGGTAATTTTGAATACGTTACTTGTACGCTGTTTTTTACATTAAATTTTATAAATTAATTTTCCTTTATATTGTAAATTAAAAAATATCCATCTTGTTCCGACATTTGCAAGGAAAACCGATGAAGATATGATTATTTGTAAGACACAAATATTTGAAATGTTAATTTCATTGTTTTCATCACTTTACTCCACAACAAATCACGTGTGAAAATTTAAAATAATTTGACAACACAACCATCGGTAATTGAAATGTAATAATAAATAATTTAAATTAAGTTCCTCAGGCATAAAGTTCTTTTAAAAATATGGGCTTTATTTGTTTTCGATACAGAAATGTTTCTTTAAGTTCTAATAATGTAAATTATTATTTTTACCCAAGTCTTTTAATCCACAAAACATAAAATTTATCTAGAAATTCTACTTATTACTCATTTAAACTTCAGTTTTCTTTAGATAAGTACAAAGCATTTATGAAAATAACAAGTTAGGTTTTATTTTACTTTTAATAATTCTGATTATTTTGCATTTTTCGATACTTTTTACAACATATTTAATTTATATTATTTTATTATATACCTGTTTTAAAACATCTACTGAAATTAAATTATAGTAGGGCCATCTTATTTAAATTGAGATATTTTGCAAGTTTTGTTATAAAGACATCTTGGTGTTATAATAAAACTTGCAAATTCTTAAGAACGAGTTAAATGTTATTATAAGATATTTACATTTTGAAATTTTACTATCATTATCCAAAAAAATAATAAAAATTTATTATGTTTCCCATTAGAAGTTGGGGCTTTTATACGCTAACCGGTTAATATAATAAATATACATTAATTTATCCCATTTATCAAGTTGCGTAGTGAGTATGATTATTCTCTGGTTTTAATACTTAACAACAACAACAGGATTAATCACGTTTATCTCTATATAAATATTTGTTTAAGTGCATACTAGAAAAAATTGTTTCAATTTCAATTAAGAACGTGAAATATTTAGTAACAAATACTGTAGAATAACTCTATTGGGCTTTTGACAGAATTATACTAAGACAAGTATAAAATTTTGGAGAGAAATGAAACTTTAAATATTTTATAATTATACAAAATTATGAAATATTTATTGAAACATTTTGGATTCAATTAATAATATTAAATATCAAAACTTTTATTTATAATTCAATACTTTTATGGATGCATTTATTGGCAAGTCAGACATTGAGTGATAATTTCCAAGGGGATTAAAATAATATCTAAATTTGAAATTAAATTAAACAAATAAAAACTATTATATTATTTAATTGCAGGACCGAAAAGATAATGTCACATTTGTATTAGATACTATATTTTTTGAAGGTAAATATCAAAACAAAAAAGTAAATATCCTATCGACTTTCTCTTTAGACAGCATTGAAAATTTCTATGATTAGAATATGTCCTTAAGAAATTTCTTCTCAGAAGAATTTTTATTCACTTCCATTAAGACCCTTAAATTAATTAACATGATTTTTAAAACAAAAATTACTTTAGTTTCTTATATAATTTTAGGTGGTTATCAAATACCAAAAAATTCAACGTTGGTTGCGTCACCGTATATGCTATACAGAAATGAAGAAATTTTTCCAAATCCTGAAAAGTTTGATCCCGATCGTTTTACTGCAGAGAACTCTAAGAATCGTCCACCATACGCATATATTCCTTTTTCAGCTGGTCCCAGAAACTGCTTAGGTAAAATATAAGCAAATATATATTCTTTAAAATATTAATAAAGTTAATTTTTACTAGTTTTATATAATATTTCATAAAATTACAATATATTTACTTTTATAAAAAAAGCGTTTTTATGCCTTCTTTCGTAATATTTACATTAATTTAGCCTGATACATAAATTTCTGTAATCAAGATATCTTCATATTCAAATAAAAATATAGGATTAATAAATATAGGAACTTTTTTCAGGATTAATACAATATTTTTACCGAGAAGTTGTTGTGTTTGATTTTGCGCGATTATCTGTTAATTTAAGGAATATTCAAATTAAAATATTAAATTTTTGTATACTCTCTTACTTATGAGAAATGTTGTTTGTTTGTCCATGTGAAATTTTAAATGTGCTATTTTTTGTTCATTTTATTATTTTTTACTCTTTTTTGTTAAAATTGTAATACATTTTCATATTGTAGGTCATAGATATGACATGATGGAAATAAAGATAGCGTTGTCTCATATTTTAAGACATTACCCTTTAGAATCCTTAGACAGCAGAGATAAAGTTCCAGATTGCTTCGAAATAACATTACGACCAATAACAAATGTGAGAATTAAAATCCGGCCATGAAACTTAAATGTGTCAAACATTTATAAAAAAACTGATTTTTCTCTTATCGTGGATTTATTAAAAAGAATTGATACAAGAATGAAAATAAAATTTGTTTGTGAACAAATTATGCTAATTATTTATATTTTTTATTATTTCATACGATATTTTATGATTAATTTAAAAACAATCATGTTTCGTTTAAAAGTTTTCATTAAATTTTAAATTACCACAGTCTTAAAATAGACATACAAAGTATACATTCATTAAAAAAATTTGTGCAATAATTTAATTGAATGTATGTATTTTTTATTAAATTTTTAAAATGTGTAGCATGCTTACGTACACTCACATGTACTTCCACACACACACACACACATTATATACATATAAAAGTATCAATATTATATACACATGCATATAGTATATATAGTTATGCATTTATGCTGTATACATTTTTAATTTCGTACACAAATTATAATTTATGAATTCAAACGTTCATAAATTATTTATGAATTAATGTTATATGCTTTCATCAGTATTCTTTTGATTATAATTCTTGGTGTTTTTAGATAAGCATTAACTATAGTAAATTTATTTGAATATTTTGTGGCTCTGAGGTCACTTTTTACTTACAGGTCTTACTCGATTTGAAGTTAACTTAAAATCAACTTCAAAGACAAGAGCTGTTCAGATAAAAATGATATGATAACCTCACTCGTTTGTGCAGCATATACTTTTAACCTTATTGGGAGTTCCAGAATCCAAAAATACCAGTGGAAAATCTCTAACTGAATAAAATTACATTTTTATGCTCTTAATTAATAGTGTAAGTTTAATCATTCTTTTCTGCTTCTTTTTTTCTCTTAGCACTAGACAACTCGTCCATTTTCTTTGTGTCATACTTATCTTTTGTTTAATTGAGTTTGAATATAAATCACCTCTGCTAAAAGCATTTTGTAGGGTCTTGTTCAAACGGTTTCCTTATAATTATTTTTTTTCTGAACGTATTGGAGAATTCATTCTATCTCAAGATATTAGAGAATTAAATTCTGATTAATTGCAACAGATTCAACATGAATTGAAGGGGAAAATGAATATGCCAAGAACATACAAGAAAGCACACTGGCCTCCAAAAATTAAGAAACAACCTACATTTCCAGCCGAATTTGCAAAAAAATTAATTTGAAAACACCACATTATGATGACATGCGCACAAAACAGGTATGTAATGACTGCATATTAGAAGAGTACATAAGAGAAACACATAAATGATTCGCAAAAAAGCAATGACGCTGGAAATACTCATTTTTGGGAAAAACAACAATCAAACATTTATGTAGTAAAATATTATAGAAACATAACAAAAAACAATTTTAATAAGGTATGATCCCACCCCTAGCTTGAATGCCTTGGTGGCATCGACTATCCATATCGTCAATTAAGTTGTCGGTCAACGACATGCGAAGTAAAATCAAACATAGATAAAGGTGTTACCCAGTTCTCCTTTAAACCATGGATGAGGACTTCTAGCAGCAACCTATCAATCAAGATAGTCCAAAAATTGATCTCTTGGATTCAGGTTTGAATATCAAGCGATGGACTTCCATCTAGGGCTTCAAGATAATCCTAAACAACTACTGCTCAATGGAAGTCATGCATTATCATCCAACAATATGAAGATACTGCCTATGGGTGGACACACGGATGAAGTATTTCTTACCGATGTCTCGCAGTAGTCACAATTCTTATCTGGAATGTATGCAAGTCACTGTGGCAACTGAGTAAGGTCCCTATCTCAACGATTGTACAATCACCACCATAACTGTATCTTTCACAATGTTGGATTAATGATATCTTCAGCTTTGTTCTATTCACATCAGCACATGCATTGAATCACGCTCAAGTATGAATCTGGACTCATTTGTAAAACGCAAAGAAATCACTTGTTTGTCAAGGAAACTTGTTCTCCTGCCCCATCTCAACCATTGTACAATCACCCCCATAACTGTATCTTTCACAATGTAGGATTAATGATATCTTCAGCTTTGTTCTATTCCCATCAGTATATGCATTGAATCACGCTCAAGTATGAATCTAGACTCGTTTGTAAAACGTAAAGAAATCACTTGTTTGTCAAGGAAACTTGTTCTCCTGCCCAGAATAAACGGGTTTTTCTATGTCGTTCCATGAGATGGTAGCACAACTAATCGCCTTTTGACTGGTAGAGCACAAATCAGGGCATAGTACATGGAAGCATACTATTTTAACAACAACAATTTGTCGACTCTGATAGAGACCTGCATAGCGAATATACATCTCTCTGGGACATTGTGGGATTCCATTAACTATTTGTCAACGAATCCACAAAGAAAAGCAAAAAATCATCAAAATTTATCCTGGCATTTACGAAAGTCGAAATAGTGGTGTATCAAAGAAGTCCTTATGCATAGATTAACATAATTTTATTTGTATCATTCATATAAAATATAAACTTTATTATAAATGTCATATTTTCATGTTACGGTTTGAAAAACATGATGTTTTTCAACTTTTATAGCCAGTGTATTTGTTTTAGTCCGAAATCCATTTAAAGTAACCAATATTTTTGGAAACATTTATATTTGCACTACTAGTAGTATATGCATTTCAAATATTTATAATTTGTTTAACCTATAATTACTTGTGCGAATCGACATTCCGTGCTGATTTCAAGCTGATAAAATGAAACATAATTATTCTTTGGATTTAGGATAAAGTACAACATTGGAATTTAAAATATATCTCCATAGGCTGGGATGTCTTTCGTGTTTTGCAAATTATTTTGTGTGCTCAATTCGTAATCAGAGAATCTGTGGAGTCGATGTATAGAATTAGTGGTCAATTAGTAATTCTAGGTATTCATTCCAATGACATATTCGACTACGCATGTTTTCTAATGCAGTTAACTTACATCAATGCAGAAATCTACCTTCAGTTGCCTTTGAATCAATAGTTTTCAAGCTAACCACATTGAGACAACAAAATAGATAGAATGAAAAACGAAAAAGTGAATTTTGTTCTAAAGCAAAAAGATAGGTAAAAGATAAGAAATTTTAACTAATAGGAAAGGGGATACGTTTTAAAAATAAATTATTCTAAATATATTATTTTTTAAACTATCGTTATTTTTTAAATAAACTAATATAAGTTTAAATAATGTTTGAAATTAAAAAATGTTTCAAGAACTTCATTCCATTAATTTTTATATAATAAATAATTATTTCAAAAAAGTCTTACACTGAGTAGGCAGCTAAATATTAAATTAATGAATTTTAAAATTTTGATTTTTTAGATTAGCATAAAATATATTCAAGCACAAATATCCTTGAGAGTAATATTATATTTGTAGATACGAAGCTTAATGTCTCGGTTTTGATTTCATGATGTTAAACAATTAGAAAATATTTAGTCATAAACAAAAAGAATTACTTTGTATATTTAATAATTTGCTTTGCTAGAAAAGATACGCTAAAACGAAAGAGAAAAATAAATTATAATTGCATGCACAAAATCTTCGGCAAGTTCAACTTCATGTGAAAAATGCTTGTTAGATTAATTTATTACATTATCTATATTATCAAACATTCATTCTGCTCTGAACCTTAGCCAAAAATGAACCTTTAGTATTTCCCGAGACAGATATCCTTAACGATTCTATTTCATGGACTTTCGTTTTGATATATCCGCTAATATAAACATATGACAAAGATTTAATCTTTGGTTTCTATATATATACCTAATTAAAGATGGCTTACCAAAGCCATAAAGAGTAAAAATAAGTTTAAAAAAGCTGCTTTACCGCTTAGGTTTTGATCGAAAGAGAGTATATGTAAAGACACCGGCGAAAACCAAGCTATCCTTTAACTGAAGATGCATTTAGCAGCTGAATGGATTTATAGTATTGTAGCAACGTAAGAAAATGGAAGTTAAAACAAAACAAACATTTATTACATTACACATAATTAAGATTAGATACAAAAAGAAAACTGGCGAGCTCAGTCGGTAGAGCACGAGACTCTTAATCTCGGGGTCATGGGTTCGAGCCCCACGTTGGGTGCCATTTTTGTAGCGACGTAAGAAAATGGAAGTTAAAACAAACATTTATTACAATACACATAATTAAGATTAGATACAAAATGAAAACACTTAATAATTATAAAATAAAATCAAGGTTACATAGTACCAGGGTGGTACATAAAAAACGTATTTAGGAACCGGATGGTTCTTCCTTGCCATTTCTCACATCCCTCTGCTCATCTCATTCGATATTGTTTGTAAATTGGTTTAATGACTCCTGGACTACCACATCCATAGCATGCAACTTTACTTGACTCTTTCTTAAGATTCCCATTTCTTTCATGTTGAGGTTTTCTTTCTTGGATAGTAAATGGTTTAAAGGGAAACTGCCTCTTTTGATGTACTGGAAGGAAAGATTTCTTTACACCACACCTGACACTTTCGTAGGCATCCAATTTTTCCACAAGAACAACCGGAGAAATAAATTCAGTCCAAATATCGATAAAATGCTCTTTAACATCCGGGGGGACTTTCTTCTTGATTTGGTCTGCAACGATAAGTTGTTTTAACTTTTCGAAATCCTGAACCTTAAGTTCTTCAAGCCAGCCATCAAAGTAGCTAGACAGATCAAAATAGAAGTCTCTTCAAGTTTTCTCAGGGTCTTTTTTGTGTTGAGCAAACATCTGTCTAAATCTATCTCCAGATAATTTAAATCTTTTTAGAAGTAGTTCCTTTACTTCAGCATATTCTTGTGTTTCTACAGGTTCTCGAACGATGAGAGTTGCAATGTCAGATGACAGGGTGCCTAGTAAGTAAGGGATATATGAAGATTCGGGTAATTTCATAAATTTAACTTGTCTTTCGAAGATTGTAAAGAATGTACACAGTTCTTCTTTTTTCGGATCTCAAATCCAGTTTCTGGTGTGCTACCAAGGGACCACTTGATGATAGAGGATCTATACTTGCCAAACGCTGAGATTCAACTTGAAGCTGGAGTTTCTCCAAGTCATATTTTTGTTGTTTCTCCAATTTTTCCTTCGCATCAGCTATTTCAGTTTCTCTTAAAATTGCCGTTTGTTTCGCAATTCTCTCTTCAGTAATTGCTTGTAGCATACGTTTGACCATAGTTTCATCATAATTAGGGGCTTTGCTAATATGATCCGTTAACTGAACTATTTTTAAATTATCTCCCACTACCAAACCAAGACAAGCTCGTCGGCTAAGGTCCTTAAATCTTCTTTTCGGGCACGGTAAAGGAAGGCCATTCTTGATCTCAAAAGTTCTTATTTTATAACTTATTATTTAAATAAAATTTATCAATTAAACGAAATTTAAACACTTGTTTATCAATATTAATTAAATACGAATTATTAAATTAATCAAACACATGTTTTTGCAATTACTTTTAAACAAAAATATAATTTGAAAACATTTTTCATATTTATCATATTCAAAGACTAGAAACAATACAGAAAACTAGTAAAGATATGTTGAAATTATAATTCAAATTATATTCAAACCCAAAAGTTGTCATAAATATTTAACATTATTTCTTTAAAAAAAAGAAGAAATATGAATAAAACAATTTATTCTAGCAACTTCAATTGTTATTCAATTAATAAACTGCTTCCATAATAATAAAACAAATAAAACACAATTATCTCTGAGTGAAAACAAAATTATTTCTAAAAATAATGACAGTATTTTTATCTTTTACACATTTTTAAATAAATTCAAAATTAATTCTGCATTTCACTTGACAATCAATTTTACATTATTAAATGAATAATTACTAATTTATTAGCAAGTTATTTTCAATGTAAAAACATTTAATGTTCTGAAACTTTATTTAATAAAACCATATCTAGTAAAAATTTTTAAATTACAATATACTCATAGAAAATATTCAAGATAAACAAATAAATTCAAAACATTTATTTCTAATATCTTATTTTAGCAATGTCATAAAATGCAAAATTCTACAAGTATTATGTTCTTTCAAAATAAATAAAAAAAAAATCTTAAGGTATCAGTAGTAAAAACAAAACAATATCAATTCACAACAGAAATATTATTCTTATATTTTGTTCTGTTTTCGTTTTAAAAATTAATAGATTCCTTATAGATAAAAATATATATGAATTTTCTTTCGAATATAAAACACTGTTTTTTAATAATAAACAAATAAAATAATCATTTATTTTTATCAAAACCAATATTCATGGAGACGTTACTTCAACTTCCATACTTTTTCTAGACAGAACATTGACTCATTTTATACATAGAAATTATTCTAACTTTATTCTAACAATAAAAATAATGAGAAAAAAATCAGTTTTTAATTTAAATATGCAATAGGAACAGCTTATTCTATTTTTAAGCAGTAACAAAATCAATCAATCAATTTTTAACCTTTAACGAACAATATAGAACAGCGTTTTGAGTCAGTTCTGTTTTCAATATATATATATATATATATATATATATATATAAACAGTTTTTAAATTCAAGAATTTTACTGAATATATTTTACATTTCAAAATATTAAATTTCACTATACATGCAAAATGACGTGCAGAAAAATATATATCAATTACATGCAGTATTAGTAAACAAATTTTAACATTCATGCAAATGTCTGAACAAAATTTAATCGAACCACAAGTTAGAAGAATAACGACTAATAACGAAACTAATACTACAAAACAAAAGTTATGTTATTTGGATTAGTTTTAATACAAAACATGCTATTATTACAATATGCTTACATTATCAGGATGATAATGAAATATGTTAGAACACATAATAGAACTTACCTGTTTTCTAGATGAAAACGATATAGCTCGACAAAATTCCGACATGAAATACATCTGTTCTATTTCTGGATGGAAACGAACGACGACACCGGAAAATTCCAAATAGAATGCATTCCAGATGAACACATAATCAAATAAATTCCGACGTGGAATTATAACTAACAACTCAATAGAGCTAAAACTTATATCCAATTAGATGGAACACAGTGGGAAAGGCCACGAGTTGGGCGCCATTTTTGTAGCGACGTAAGAAAATGGAAGTTAAAACAAAACAAACATTTATTACATTACACATAATTAAGATTAGATACAAAATGAAAACACTTAATAATTATAAAATAAAATCAAGGTTACATAGTACCAGGGTGGTACAAAAAAAAACGTATTTAGGAACCGGATGGTTCTTCCTTGCCATTTCTCACATCCCTCTGCTCATCTCATTCGATGCTGTTTGTAAATTGGGCAGCAGCGCCATCTACTGTCAATGTTGTTAATATGGGTCTGTTACAACTTCCCCCTCTGACACCGAACACGTCCCGACCAGGGGTCAGCAGGAGTTTTCTTGGAATGGCTTTGTTCTTGAGCATGAGCTTTGGCAGGAGTGTTCCTAGCATGGTTTTGCTCTTGAGCATGAACTTTGGCAGGAGTGGGAGTTTTAGGACAGTTCAGTTTTGTTGGTCTACCTCTGATGCGCAAAGCTTTGACAGGGGAAGTATTCTTTCCCTGAAAAGGCGTCAATGCCGAAGTGTGGTATACTCCTATTGGTATATTTGGAGAATCTGTGTTTGCCACACAATACGATACAGGGGATTTTTGAGTAACGATGATAAATGGTCCATTGCGGCGAGGCGAAAATTTTGCTGTAACACCAGCAGTTTTATCACTTAAGTTCGGTTTTCTCACCAAAACTAAATCTCCTGATTTATAAATAGGAGCTGGTCTCCTTCTCTGGTTCGCAAAATGCTTGATTTTATTTTGCTTTTCAATAAAGATCTCTTTGGCTTCTGATGTGAATCTTTCCAGTCTTTTAAGATACGGGGTCATTTCAACGACAAAGTTATCGTTCTCGATAATACTACGAAAGTCGTTGGTAACATCATCAATGGTACGGAGCTCTCGTCCGAAATTGAGAAACGCTGCGGTTTTTCCAGTTGAACTACACTTTGAAGTGTTCAGTGCGAATCGAATTGCAGGGAGTTTCTCTGACCAGCTATCATGCCGATTTTTTACTAATATGGCAAGACGAGGTTTCAAATCACGGTTCTTCCTTTCAACTGGATTTGCTTGAGGGTGGTAAACAGGGGTTAAAGATTGATGAATTTTCATAAGATAACATAGTTGCTGCATAACAGCAGAAACAAATTGTGGTCCATTATCGCTGATAATTCTGCGTGGTATTCCGTATCTTATGAAGATTTCTTCTACAAGAGTGACAGCACTCTCTTTTGCTGTTGCATTTTCCAAAGCAAATAGCTCGTTCCACTTCGTAGTAACATCATCTATTATAAATATCCATTTTTTCCCATGGCTAACTGGAAGAGGGCCGAACAAATCAATGGATAACGTTTCAAACCTTTGGGATGGTACTGGAGTCTGCAGCAGACCAGCAGGTTTTTGGTTGGAAGGCTTGTATCGCATACATTCTATACAACCTTTCACATAATTGGTGATGTATTTCCGCATGCCAGTCTAGTAATATCTTCTAGTAATTCTATCAAAAGTTCCTTCAGCACCGTAATGACCTGCGGTGGGATCATCGTGATGAATTTTAAGAATCTGCTCTCTTGCATCTTCTGGAATGACAAGCTGAGCCTCATCAGATCCTGAATCAGGTGCATATTTGTACAGGACACCTCTGTTGATCATAAAACCTTTTTCAGTCCAGTTTCTAAATTCCCCAGTCAAGTTGACTGCTTCCAAAGCATTTATTATTTTCTTCAGATGTTCATCTTGAAGTTGGCTGTCTCTGATTTCTTTAGGACTTTTGGTAGGAAAATCTACTGAAATGACGGTGGGTTGGTTAACAGTCATGGAGCATATCTCGCATGGGTTATCTCCTTCGTGACAGGGAGGGCGAGATAACATGTCAGCTACCACGTTGCTTTTCCCAGGAACGTACTCGATATGGAGGTTGAACTCTTGGAGTTGTAGAGCCCAACGAGCGAGTCGTCCTGATGGGGACTTTAAAGACATGAGCCATCGTAACGCCTGATGGTCCGTAGCAACTGTGACTTCTTGTCCCTCAATATAGCATCTGAATTTTCATAAAGCCCAAACAACTGCAAGGGCTTCACGCTCTGTAATGGTATAGTTTCGTTCAGCACTAGTTAGTAGTCGGCTTGCATATTCAATTGGATGTTGATCTGTCAGGGATTCTCCTTGGAGGTGGGCAGCACCTAAAGCATACCCACTAGCATCAGTACGTAAGATGTACGGTTTACTTGGATCAAACTGCCTAAGAACAGGTGGTGAAGTAACTAATGTCTTTAACTTTTGGAACGAAGCTTTTTCTTGCTCTTTCCAACACCAAGAGGAAAATTTCTTGGTTAGATTACTGAGAGGTCTGGCTATTTCAGAAAAGTTCGGAGTGAACCTCCTATACCAAGAACAAGTTTGCGGAAAGGACTGAACTTGTTTAACAGTTTTGGGTTCAGGCATATCCAAGATAGCAGCAGTTTTGGCAGGATCAACCTCTAGACCTTCAGGAGTAATATAATGCCCAAGATATTTAATCCTTGCACATGCGAAATTGCACTTTTCACGGTTAGCTGTTAATTTGAATAACTCAAGTCGTTGAAAAATGTCTCTTAAATTTTTTACATGTTCCTGAAACGACTTTGATAGTACTATAATATCATCTAGGTAAGAACGAAGAAAAATGTCACCAAGACCACTTCGGAATTTGTCTATCAGTCTTTGAAAGTTCGCTGGGGCATTTTTCAATCCAAATGTCATTCGTATAAAACGATATGTACCAAAAGGACAAATAAAAGCAGTTTTGTCTCTATCCACGGAAGCCACATTTACCTGGTGATAACCAGCTTTAAGGTCGATGGTCGACATATAACGAGTTTGTTTAGCTTCTTGAAGTAAATCATCTATGCGTGGAAGAGGGTAAGAGTCCGTTTTCGTGATGGCATTCAATTTTCTGTAATCCACGCAAAATCTATAAGCACCATTTGGCTTTGGGATGAGCACAACAGGCGCTGCATAAGGAGATTCGCAGGGCTCAATAATTCCTTCATTCAAGAGTCTATCAATTTCATTTTGCATAATTTCTTTCCTTGCTGGAGACACTCGATACGGAGGAACAGCAACCGGAGTGGGGTTCTGCGTATCTATGTAATGTTCAATAAATGGGGTTGCCTCTCCCCCTGGATTGAAGATAGTTTCAAACTGGGACAAGAGCTCATTTAACTTAATTCTTTGTTCACCTGTCCGATCAATACCCTCATCTTCATGCAAATGATGAGGATGATTCTTTAATTTCTTTTCCCAGGTGGGAGTCAAATGGGATGCTTCATCTTCAATATTACCTTTTTCATTTACAGTTAGCGGTGCAACCGTTTGTAACGACTTACAAAAAAATGGCGTCGGTTTTTCAAAAGAAAAGTGTCGTCTGGTTTGATTATGGAAAAACCAACAGTTTCGTTTCAAATTTAGTACAATCCCAGCCGAATTCAGAAAGTCTACTCCCAACAGAGTGTTGTTTCCCTTTGCATCAGGGATGGCAACAAGGTTCAAAGGCAATGTACGGCCTCCAAGACAAATTTTTACCTTTGTTGTGTGAACTTCTCTTTTTATTTTACTACCGTCTGCTAATGTCATTAGTAGTGTACTGGTAGCAAAAGTTGCTCCTTGTTTCCTCAGGATGTGATAAAGTGTTTCTCCTGCAATTGAGTGGGTTGCAGCAGTGTCTGCGCAAGCGGTACCCATGACTCCATTGATAGTTACTCTTAACGTTGCCATCTGTGCGGGTGCACTAGAAGCCGATTGAAGAATAACGCTGCTAAAAGTACCAGAACTTTTCTTTTTCTTTCCTTTACAGGTAGGACATTTAGGTTTAATGACTCCTGGACTACCACATCCATAGCATGCAACTTTACTTGACTCTTTCTTAAGATTCCCATTTCTTTCATTTTGAGGTTTTCTTTCTTGGATAGTAAATGGTTTAAAGGGAAACTGCCTCTTTTGATGTACTGGATGGAAAGATTTCTTTACACCACACCTGACACTTTCGTAAGCATCCAATTTTTCCACAAGAACAACCGGAGAAATAAATTCAGTCCAATTATCGATAAAATGCTCTTTAACATCCGGGGGGACTTTCTTCTTGATTTGGTCTGCAACGATAAGTTGTTTTAACTTTTCGAAATCCTGAACCTTAAGTTCTTCAAGCCAGCCATCAAAGTAGCTAGACAGATCAAAATAGAAGTCTCTTCAAGTTTTCTCAGGGTCTTTTTTGTGTTGAGCAAACATCTGTCTAAATCTATCTCCAGATAATTTAAATCTTTTTAGAAGTAGTTCCTTTACTTCAGCATATTCTTGTGTTTCTACAGGTTCTCGAACGATGAGAGTTGCAATGTCAGATGACAGGGTGCCTAGTAAGTAAGGGATATATGAAGATATGAAGATTCGGGTAATTTCATAAATTTAACTTGTCTTTCGAAGATTGTAAAGAATGTACACAGTTCTTCTTTTTTCGGATCTCAAATCCAGTTTCTGGTGTGCTACCAAGGGACCACTTGATGATAGAGGATCTATACTTGCCAAACGCTGAGATTCAACTTGAAGCTGGAGTTTCTCCAAGTCATATTTTTGTTGTTTCTCCAATTTTTCCTTCGCATCAGCTATTTCAGTTTCTCTTAAAATTGCCGTTTGTTTCGCAATTCTCTCTTCAGTAATTGCTTGTAGCATACGTTTGACCATAGTTTCATCATAATTAGGGGCTTTGCTAATATGATCCGTTAACTGAACTATTTTTAAATTATCTCCCACTACCAAACCAAGACAAGCTCGTCGGCTAAGGTCCTTAAATCTTCTTTTCGGGCACGGTAAAGGAAGGCCATTCTTGATCTCAAAAGTTCTTATTTTATAACTTATTATTTAAATAAAATTTATCAATTAAACGAAATTTAAACACTTGTTTATCAATATTAATTAAATACGAATTATTAAATTAATCAAACACATGTTTTTGCAATTACTTTTAAACAAAAATATAATTTGAAAAAATTTTTCATATTTATCATATTCAAAGACTAGAAACAATACAAAAAACTAGTAAAGATATGTTGAAATTATAATTCAAATTAAATTCAAACCCAAAAGTTCTCATAAATATTTAACATTATTTCTTTAAAAAAAGAAGAAATATGAATAAAACAATTTATTCTAGCAACTTCAATTGTTATTCAATTAATAAACTGCTTCCATAATAATAAAACAAATAAAACACAATTATCTCTGAGTGAAAACAAAATTATTTCTAAAAATAATGAAAGTATTTTTATCTTTTACACATTTTTAAATAAATTCAAAATTAATTCTGCATTTCACTTGACAATCAATTTTACATTATTAAATGAATAATAACTAATTTATTAGCAAGTTATTTTCAATGTAAAAAACATTTAATGTTCTGAAACTTTATTTAATAAAACCATATCTAGTAAAAATTTTTAAATTACAATATACTGATAGAAAATATTCAAGATAAACAAATAAATTCAAAACATTTATTTCTAATATCTTATTTTAGCAATGTCATAAAATGCAAAATTCTACAAAGTATTATGTTCTTTCAAAATAAATAAAAAAAAATCTTAAGGTATCAGTAGTAAAAACAAAATAATATCAATTCACAACAGAAATATTATTCTTATATTTTGTTCTGTTTTCGTTTTAAAAATTAATAGATTCCTTATAGATAAAAATATATATGAATTTTCTTTCGAATATAAAACACTGTTTTTTAATAATAAACAAATAAAATAATTATTTATTTTTATCAAAACCAATATTCATGGAGCCGTTACTTCGACATCCATACTTTTTCTAGACAGAACATTGACTCATTTTATACATAGAAATTATTCTAACTTTATTCTAACAATAAAAATAATGAGAAAAAAATCAGTTTTTAATTTAAATATGCAATAGGAACAGCTTATTCTATTTTTAAGCAGTAACAAAATCAATCAATCAATTTTTAACCTTTAACGAACAATATAGAACAGCGTTTTGAGTCAGTTCTGTTTTCAATATATATATATATATAAACAGTTTTTAAATTCAAGAATTTTACTGAATATATTTTACATTTCAAAATATTAAATTTCACTATACATGCAAAATGACGTGCAGAAAAATATATATCAATTACATGCAGTATTAGTAAACAAATTTTAACATTCATGCAAACGTCTGAACAAAATTTAATCGAACCACAAGTTAGAAGAATAACGACTAATAACGAAACTAATACTACAAAACAAAAGTTATGTTATTTGGATTAGTTTTAATACAAAACATGCTATTATTACAATATGCTAACATTATCAGGATGATAATGAAATATGTTAGAACACATAATAGAACTTACCTGTTTTCTAGATGAAAACGATATAGCTCGACAAAATTCCGACATGAAATACATCTGTTCTATTTCTGGATGGAAACGAACGACGACACCGGAAAATTCCAAATAGAATGCATTCCAGATGAACACATAATCAAATAAATTCCGACGTGGAATTATAACTAACAACTCAATAGAGCTAAAACTTATATCCAATTAGATGGAACACAGTGGGAAAGGCCACGAGTTGGGCGCCATTTTTGTAGCGACGTAAGAAAATGGAAGTTAAAACAAAACAAACATTTATTACATTACACATAATTAAGATTAGATACAAAATGAAAACACTTAATAATTATAAAATAAAATCAAGGTTACATAGTACCAGGGTGGTACAAAAAAACGTATTTAGGAACCGGATGGTTCTTCCTTGCCATTTCTCACATCCCTCTGCTCATCTCATTCGATGCTGTTTGTAAATTGGGCAGCAGCGCCATCTACTGTCAATGTTGTTAATATGGGTGTGTTACAACTTCCCCCTCTGACACCGAACACGTCCCGACCAGGGGTCAGCAGGAGTTTTCTTGGAATGGCTTTGTTCTTGAGCATGAGCTTTGGCAGGAGTGTTCCTAGCATGGTTTTGCTCTTGAGCATGAACTTTGGCAGGAGTGGGAGTTTTAGGACAGTTCAGTTTTGTTGGTCTACCACTGCTGCGCAAAGCTTTGACAGGGGAAGTATTCTTTCCCTGAAAAGGCGTCAATGCCGAAGTGTGGTATACTCCTATTGGTATATTTGGAGAATCTGTGTTTGCCACACAATACGATACAGGGGATTTTTGAGTAACGATGATAAATGGTCCATTGCGGCGAGGCGAAAATTTTGCTGTAACACCAGCAGTTTTATCACTTAAGTTTGGTTTTCTCACCAAAACTAAATCTCCTGATTTATAAATAGGAGCTGGTCTCCTTCTCTGGTTCGCAAAATGCTTGTTTTTATTTTGCTTTTCAATAAAGATCTCTTTGGCTTCTGATGTGAATCTTTCCAGTCTTTTAAGATACGGGGTCATTTCAACGACAAAGTTATCGTTCTCGATAATACTACGAAAGTCGTTGGTAACATCATCAATGGTACGGAGCTCTCGTCCGAAATTGAGAAACGCTGCGGTTTTTCCAGTTGAACTACACTTTGAAGTGTTCAGTGCGAATCGAATTGCAGGGAGTTTCTCTGACCAGCTATCATGCCGATTTTTACTAATATGGCAAGACGAGGTTTCAAATCACGGTTCTTCCTTTCAACTGGATTTGCTTGAGGGTGGTAAACAGGGGTTAAAGATTGATGAATTTTCATAAGATAACATAGTTGCTGCATAACAGCAGAAACAAATTGTGGTCCATTATCGCTGATAATTCTGCGTGGTATTCCGTATCTTAAGAAGATTTCTTCTACAAGAGTGACAGCACTCTCTTTTGCTGTTGCATTTTCCAAAGCAAATAGCTCGATCCACTTCGTAGTAACATCTTCTATTATAAATATCCATTTTTTCCCATGGCTAACTGGAAGAGGGCCGAACAAATCAATGGATAACGTTTCAAACCTGTGGGATGGTACTGGAGTCTGCAGCAGACCAGCAGGTTTTTGGTTGGAAGGCTTGTATCGCATACATTCTATACAACCTTTCACATAATTGGTGATGTATTTCCGCATGCCAGTCTAGTAATATCTTCTAGTAATTCTATCAAAAGTTCCTTCAGCACCGTAATGACCTGCGGTGGGATCATCGTGATGAATTTTAAGAATCTGCTCTCTTGCATCTTCTGGAATGACAAGCTGAGCCTCATCAGATCCTGAATCAGGTGCATATTTGTACAGGACACCTCTGTTGATCATAAAACCTTTTTCAGTCCAGTTTCTAAATTCCCCAGTCAAGTTGACTGCTTCCAAAGCATTTATTATTTTCTTCAGATGTTCATCTTGAAGTTGGCTGTCTCTGATTTCTTTAGGACTTTTGGTAGGAAAATCTACTGAAATGACGGTGGGTTGGTTAACAGTCATGGAGCATATCTCGCATGGGTTATCTCCTTCGTGACAGGGAGGGCGAGATAACATGTCAGCTACCACGTTGCTTTTCCCAGGAACGTACTCGATATGGAGGTTGAACTCTTGGAGTTGTAGAGCCCAACGAGCGAGTCGTCCTTGATGGGGACTTTAAAGACATGAGCCATCGTAACGCCTGATGGTCCGTAGCAACTGTGACTTCTTGTCCCTCAATATAGCATCTGAATTTTCATAAAGCCCAAACAACTGCAAGGGCTTCACGCTCTGTAATGGTATAGTTTCGCTCAGCACTAGTTAGTAGTCGGCTTGCATATTCAATTGGATGTTGATCTGTCAGGGATTCTCCTTGGAGGTGGGACAGCACCTAAAGCATACCCACTAGCATCAGTACGTAAGATGTACGGTTTACTTGGATCACACTGCCTAAGAACAGGTGGTGAAGTAACTAATGTCTTTAACTTTTGGAACGAAGCTTTTTCTTGCTCTTTCCAACACCAAGAGGAAAATTTCTTGGTTAGATTACTGAGAGGTCTGGCTATTTCAGAAAAGTTCGGAGTGAACCTCCTATACCAAGAACAAGTTTGCGGAAAGGACTGAACTTGTTTAACAGTTTTGGGTTCAGGCATATCCAAGATAGCAGCAGTTTTGGCAGGATCAACCTCTAGACCTTCAGGAGTAATATAATGCCCAAGATATTTAATCCTTGCACATGCGAAATTGCACTTTTCACGGTTAGCTGTTAATTTGAATAACTCAAGTCGTTGAAAAATGTCTCTTAAATTTTTTACATGTTCCTGAAACGACTTTGATAGTACTATAATATCATCTAGGTAAGAACGAAGAAAAATGTCACCAAGACCACTTCGGAATTTGTCTATCAGTCTTTGAAAGTTCGCTGGGGCATTTTCAATCCAAATGTCATTCGTATAAAACGATATGTACCAAAAGGACAAATAAAAGCAGTTTTGTCTCTATCCACGGAAGCCACATTTACCTGGTGATAACCAGCTTTAAGGTCGATGGTCGACATATAACGAGTTTGTTTAGCTTCTTGAAGTAAATCATCTATGCGTGGAAGAGGGTAAGAGTCCGTTTTCGTGATGGCATTCAATTTTCTGTAATCCACGCAAAATCTATAAGCACCATTTGGCTTTGGGATGAGCACAACAGGCGCTGCATAAGGAGATTCGCAGGGCTCAATAATTCCTTCATTCAAGAGTCTATCAATTTCATTTTGCATAATTTCTTTCCTTGCTGGAGACACTCGATACGGAGGAACAGCAACCGGAGTGTGGTTCTGCGTATCTATGTAATGTTCAATAAATGGGGTTGCCTCTCCCCCTGGATTGAAGATAGTTTCAAACTGGGACAAGAGTTCATTTAACTTAATTCTTTGTTCACCTGTCCGATCAATACCCTCATCTTCATGCAAATGATGAGGATGATTCTTTAATTTCTTTTCCCAGGTGGGAGTCAAATGGGATGCTTCATCTTCAATATTACCTTTTTCATTTACAGTTAGCGGTGCAACCGTTTGTAACGACTTACAAAAAAATGGCGTCGGTTTTTCAAAAGAAAAGTGTCGTCTGGTTTGATTATGGAAAAACCAACAGTTTCGTTTCAAATTTAGTACAATCCCAGCCGAATTCAGAAAGTCTACTCCCAACAGAGTGTTGTTTCCCTTTGCATCAGGGATGGCAACAAGGTTCAAAGGCAATGTACGGCCTCCAAGACAAATTTTTACCTTTGTTGTGTGAACTTCTCTTTTTATTTTACTACCGTCTGCTAATGTCATTAGTAGTGTACTGGTAGCAAAAGTTGCTCCTTGTTTCCTCAGGATGTGATAAAGTGTTTCTCCTGCAATTGAGTGGGTTGCAGCAGTGTCTGCGCAAGCGGTACCCATGACTCCATTGATAGTTACTCTTAACGTTGCCATCTGTGCGGGTGCACTAGAAGCCGATTGAAGAATAACGCTGCTAAAAGTACCAGAACTTTTCTTTTTCTTTCCTTTACAGGTAGGACATTTAGGTTTAATGACTCCTGGACTACCACATCCATAGCATGCAACTTTACTTGACTCTTTCTTAAGATTCCCATTTCTTTCATTTTGAGGTTTTCTTTCTTGGATAGTAAATGGTTTAAAGGGAAACTGCATCTTTTGATGTACTGGAAGGAAAGATTTCTTTACACCACACCTGACACTTTCGTAAGCATCCAATTTTTCCACAAGAACAACCGGAGAAATAAATTCAGTCCAAATATCGATAAAATGCTCTTTAACATCCGGGGGGACTTTCTTCTTGATTTGGTCTGCAACGATAAGTTGTTTTAACTTTTCGAAATCCTGAACCTTAAGTTCTTCAAGCCAGCCATCAAAGTAGCTAGACAGATCAAAATAGAAGTCTCTTCAAGTTTTCTCAGGGTCTTTTTTGTCTTGAGCAAACATCTGTCTAAATCTATCTCCAGATAATTTAAATCTTTTTAGAAGTAGTTCCTTTACTTCAGCATATTCTTGTGTTTCTACAGGTTCTCGAACGATGAGAGTTGCAATGTCAGATGACAGGGTGCCTAGTAAGTAAGGGATATATGAAGATATGAAGATTCGGGTAATTTCATAAATTTAACTTGTCTTTCGAAGATTGTAAAGAATGTACACAGTTCTTCTTTTTTCGGATCTCAAATCCAGTTTCTGGTGTGCTACCAAGGGACCACTTGATGATAGAGGATCTATACTTGCCAAACGCTGAGATTCAACTTGAAGCTGGAGTTTCTCCAAGTCATATTTTTGTTGTTTCTCCAATTTTTCCTTCGCATCAGCTATTTCAGTTTCTCTTAAAATTGCCGTTTGTTTCGCAATTCTCTCTTCAGTAATTGCTTGTAGCATACGTTTGACCATAGTTTCATCATAATTAGGGGCTTTGCTAATATGATCCGTTAACTGAACTATTTTTAAATTATCTCCCACTACCAAACCAAGACAAGCTCGTCGGCTAAGGTCCTTAAATCTTCTTTTCGGGAACGGTAAAGGAAGGCCATTCTTGATCTCAAAAGTTCTTATTTTATAACTTATTATTTAAATAAAATTTATCAATTAAACAGAAATTTAAACACTTGTTTATCAATATTAATTAAATACGAATTATTAAATTAATCAAACACATGTTTTTGCAATTACTTTTAAACAAAAATATAATTTGAAAACATTTTTCATATTTATCATATTCAAAGACTAGAAACAATACAGAAAACTAGTAAAGATATGTTGAAATTATAATTCAAATTAAATTCAAACCCAAAAGTTGTCATAAATATTTAACATTATTTCTTTAAAAAAAGAAGAAATATGAATAAAACAATTTATTCTAGCAACTTCAATTGTTATTCAATTAATAAACTGCTTCCATAATAATAAAACAAATAAAACACAATTATCTCTGAGTGAAAACAAAATTATTTCTAAAAATAATGACAGTATTTTTATCTTTTACACATTTTTAAATAAATTCAAAATTAATTCTGCATTTCACTTGACAATCAATTTTACATTATTAAATGAATAATAACTAATTTATTAGCAAGTTATTTTCAATGTAAAAAACATTTAATGTTCTGAAACTTTATTTAATAAAACCATATCTAGTAAAAATTTTTAAATTACAATATACTCATAGAAAATATTCAAGATAAACAAATAAATTCAAAACATTTATTTCTAATATCTTATTTTAGCAATGTCATAAAATGCAAAATTCTACAAAGTATTATGTTCTTTCAAAATAAATAAAAAAAAATCTTAAGGTATCAGTAGTAAAAACAAAATAATATCAATTCACAACAGAAATATTATTCTTATATTTTGTTCTGTTTTCGTTTTAAAAATTAATAGATTCCTTATAGATAAAAATATATATGAATTTTCTTTCGAATATAAAACACTTTTTTTAATAATAAACAAATAAAATAATTATTTATTTTTATCAAAACCAATATTCATGGAGCCGTTACTTCGACTTCCATACTTTTTCTAGACAGAACATTGACTCATTTTATACATAGAAATTATTCTAACTTTATTCTAACAATAAAAATAATGAGAAAAAAATCAGTTTTTAATTTAAATATGCAATAGGAACAGCTTATTCTATTTTTAAGCAGTAACAAAATCAATCAATCAATTTTTAACCTTTAACGAACAATATAGAACAGCGTTTTGAGTCAGTTCTGTTTTCAATATATATATATATATAAACAGTTTTTTAATTCAAGAATTTTACTGAATATATTTTACATTTCAAAATATTAAATTTCACTATACATGCAAAATGACGTGCAGAAAAATATATATCAATTACATGCAGTATTAGTAAACAAATTTTAACATTCATGCAAACGTCTGAACAAAATTTAATAGAACCACAAGTTAGAAGAATAACGACTAATAACGAAACTAATACTACAAAACAAAAGTTATGTTATTTGGATTAGATTTAATACAAAACATGCTATTATTACAATATGCTAACATTATCAGGATGATAATGAAATATGTTAGAACACATAATAGAACTTACCTGTTTTCTAGATGAAAACGATATAGCTCTACAAAATTCCGACATGAAATACATCTGTTCTATTTCTGGATGAAAACGAACGACGACACCCGAAAATTCCAAATAGAATGCATTCCAGATGAACACATAATCAAATAAATTCCGACGTGGAATTATAACTAACAACTCAATAGAGCTAAAACTTATATCCAATTAGATGGAACACAGTGGGAAAGGCCACGAGTTGGGCGCCATTTTTGTAGCGACGTAAGAAAATGGAAGTTAAAACAAAACAAACATTTATTACATTACACATAATTAAGATTAGATACAAAATGAAAACACTTAATAATTATAAAATAAAATCAAGGTTACATAGTACCAGGGTGGTACAAAAAAAACGTATTTAGGAACCGGATGGTTCTTCCTTGCCATTTCTCACATCCCTCTGCTCATCTCATTCGATGTTGTTTGTAAATTGGGCAGCAGCGCCATCTACTGTCAATTTTGTTAATATGGGTCTGTTACAACTTCCCCCTCTGACACCGAAGACGTCCCGACCAGGGGTCAGCAGGAGTTTTCTTGGAATGGCTTTGTTCTTGAGCATGAGCTTTGGCAGGAGTGTTCCTAGCATGGTTTTGCTCTTGAGCATGAACTTTGGCAGGAGTGGGAGTTTTAGGACAGTTCAGTTTTGTTGGTCTACCTCTGCTGCGCAAAGCTTTGACAGGGGAAGTATTCTTTCCCTGAAAAGGCGTCAATGCCGAAGTGTGGTATACTCCTATTGGTATATTTGGAGAATCTGTGTTTGCCACACAATACGATACAGGGGATTTTTGAGTAACGATGATAAATGGTCCATCGCGGCGAGGCGAAAATTTTGCTGTAACACCAGCAGTTTTATCACTTAAGTTTGGTTTTCTCACCAAAACTAAATCTCCTGATTTATAAATAGGAGCTGGTCTCCTTCTCTGGTTCGCAAAATGCTTGTTTTTATTTTGCTTTTCAATAAAGATCTCTTTGGCTTCTGATGTGAATCTTTCCAGTCTTTTAAGATACGGGGTCATTTCAACGACAAAGTTATCGTTCTCGATAATACTACGAAAGTCGTTGGTAACATCATCAATGGTACGGAGCTCTCGTCCGAAATTGAGAAACGCTGCGGTTTTTCCAGTTGAACTACACTTTGAAGTGTTCAGTGCGAATCGAATTGCAGGGAGTTTCTCTGACCAGCTATCATGCCGATTTTTACTAATATGGCAAGACGAGGTTTCAAATCACGGTTCTTCCTTTCAACTGGATTTGCTTGAGGGTGGTAAACAGGGTTAAAGATTGATGAATTTTCATAAGATAACATAGTTGCTGCATAACAGCAGAAACAAATTGTGGTCCATTATCGCTGATAATTCTGCGTGGTATTCCGTATCTTATGAAGATTTCTTCTACAAGAGTGACAGCACTCTCTTTTGCTGTTGCATTTTCCAAAGCAAATAGCTCGATCCACTTCGTAGTAACATCTTCTATTATAAATATCCATTTTTTCCCATGGCTAACTGGAAGAGGGCCGAACAAATCAATGGATAACGTTTCAAACCTTTGGGATGGTACTGGAGTCTGCAGCAGACCAGCAGGTTTTTGGTTGGAAGGCTTGTATCGCATACATTCTATACAACCTTTCACATAATTGGTGATGTATTTCCGCATGCCAGTCTAGTAATATCTTCTAGTAATTCTATCAAAAGTTCCTTCAGCACCGTAATGACCTGCGGTGGGATCATCGTGATGAATTTTAAGAATCTGCTCTCTTGCATCTTCTGGAATGACAAGCTGAGCCTCATCAGATCCTGAATCAGGTGCATATTTGTACAGGACACCTCTGTTGATCATAAAACCTTTTTCAGTCCAGTTTCTAAATTCCCCAGTCAAGTTGACTGCTTCCAAAGCATTTATTATTTTCTTCAGATGTTCATCTTGAAGTTGGCTGTCTCTGATTTCTTTAGGACTTTTGGTAGGAAAATCTACTGAAATGACGGTGGGTTGGTTAACAGTCATGGAGCATATCTCGCATGGGTTATCTCCTTCGTGACAGGGAGGGCGAGATAACATGTCAGCTACCACGTTGCTTTTCCCAGGAACGTACTCGATATGGAGGTTGAACTCTTGGAGTTGTAGAGCCCAACGAGCGAGTCGTCCTGATGGGGACTTTAAAGACATGAGCCATCGTAACGCCTGATGGTCCGTAGCAACTGTGACTTCTTGTCCCTCAATATAGCATCTGAATTTTCATAAAGCCCAAACAACTGCAAGGGCTTCACGCTCTGTAATGGTATAGTTTCGCTCAGCACTAGTTAGTAGTCGGCTTGCATATTCAATTGGATGTTGATCTGTCAGGGATTCTCTTTGGAGGTGGACAGCACCTAAAGCATACCCACTAGCATCAGTACGTAAGATGTACGGTTTACTTGGATCACACTGCCTAAGAACAGGTGGTGAAGTAACTAATGTCTTTAACTTTTGGAACGAAGCTTTTTCTTGCTCTTTCCAACACCAAGAGGAAAATTTCTTGGTTAGATTACTGAGAGGTCTGGCTATTTCAGAAAAGTTCGGAGTGAACCTCCTATACCAAGAACAAGTTTGCGGAAAGGACTGAACTTGTTTAACAGTTTTGGGTTCAGGCATATCCAAGATAGCAGCAGTTTTGGCAGGATCAACCTCTAGACCTTCAGGAGTAATATAATGCCCAAGATATTTAATCCTTGCACATGCGAAATTGCACTTTTCACGGTTAGCTGTTAATTTGAATAACTCAAGTCGTTGAAAAATGTCTCTTAAATTTTTTACATGTTCCTGAAACGACTTTGATAGTACTATAATATCATCTAGGTAAGAACGAAGAAAAATGTCACCAAGACCACTTCGGAATTTGTCTATCAGTCTTTGAAAGTTCGCTGGGGCATTTTTCAATCCAAATGTCATTCGTATAAAACGATATGTACCAAAAGGACAAATAAAAGCAGTTTTGTCTCTATCCACGGAAGCCACATTTACCTGGTGATAACCAGCTTTAAGGTCGATGGTCGACATATAACGAGTTTGTTTAGCTTCTTGAAGTAAATCATCTATGCGTGGAAGAGGGTAAGAGTCCGTTTTCGTGATGGCATTCAATTTTCTGTAATCCACGCAAAATCTATAAGCACCATTTGGCTTTGGGATGAGCACAACAGGCGCTGCATAAGGAGATTCGCAGGGCTCAATAATTCCTTCATTCAAGAGTCTATCAATTTCATTTTGCATAATTTCTTTCCTTGCTGGAGACACTCGATACGGAGGAACAGCAACCGGAGTGTGGTTCTGCGTATCTATGTAATGTTCAATAAATGGGGTTGCCTCTCCCCCTGGATTGAAGATAGTTTCAAACTGGGACAAGAGTTCATTTAACTTAATTCTTTGTTCACCTGTCCGATCAATACCCTCATCTTCATGCAAATGATGAGGATGATTCTTTAATTTCTTTTCCCAGGTGGGAGTCAAATGGGATGCTTCATCTTCAATATTACCTTTTTCATTTACAGTTAGCGGTGCAACCGTTTGTAACGACTTACAAAAAAATGGCGTCGGTTTTTCAAAAGAAAAGTGTCGTCTGGTTTGATTATGGAAAAACCAACAGTTTCGTTTCAAATTTAGTACAATCCCAGCCGAATTCAGAAAGTCTACTCCCAACAGAGTGTTGTTTCCCTTTGCATCAGGGATGGCAACAAGGTTCAAAGGCAATGTACGGCCTCCAAGACAAATTTTTACCTTTGTTGTGTGAACTTCTCTTTTTATTTTACTACCGTCTGCTAATGTCATTAGTAGTGTACTGGTAGCAAAAGTTGCTCCTTGTTTCCTCAGGATGTGATAAAGTGTTTCTCCTGCAATTGAGTGGGTTGCAGCAGTGTCTGCGCAAGCGGTACCCATGACTCCATTGATAGTTACTCTTAACGTTGCCATCTGTGCGGGTGCACTAGAAGCCGATTGAAGAATAACGCTGCTAAAAGTACCAGAACTTTTCTTTTTCTTTCCTTTACAGGTAGGACATTTAGGTTTAATGACTCCTGGACTACCACATCCATAGCATGCAACTTTACTTGACTCTTTCTTAAGATTCCCATTTCTTTCATTTTGAGGTTTTCTTTCTTGGATAGTAAATGGTTTAAAGTGAAACTGCCTCTTTTGATGTACTGGAAGGAAAGATTTCTTTACACCACACCTGACACTTTCGTAAGCATCCAATTTTTCCACAAGAACAACCGGAGAAATAAATTCAGTCCAAATATCGATAAAATGCTCTTTAACATCCGGGGGGACTTTCTTCTTGATTTGGTCTGCAACGATAAGTTGTTATAACTTTTCGAAATCCTGAACCTTAAGTTCTTCAAGCCAGCCATCAAAGTAGCTAGACAGATCAAAATAGAAGTCTCTTCAAGTTTTCTTAGGGTCTTTTTTGTGTTGAGCAAACATCTGTCTAAATCTATCTCCAGATAATTTAAATCTTTTTAGAAGTAGTTCCTTTACTTCAGCATATTCTTGTGTTTCTACAGGTTCTCGAACGATGAGAGTTGCAATGTCAGATGACAGGGTGCCTAGTAAGTAAGGGATATATGAAGATATGAAGATTCGGGTAATTTCATAAATTTAACTTGTCTTTCGAAGATTGTAAAGAATGTACACAGTTCTTCTTTTTTCGGATCTCAAATCCAGTTTCTGGTGTGCTACCAAGGGACCACTTGATGATAGAGGATCTATACTTGCCAAACGCTGAGATTCAACTTGAAGCTGGAGTTTCTCCAAGTCATATTTTTGTTGTTTCTCCAATTTTTCCTTCGCATCAGCTATTTCAGTTTCTCTTAAAATTGCCGTTTGTTTCGCAATTCTCTCTTCAGTAATTGCTTGTAGCATACGTTTGACCATAGTTTCATCATAATTAGGGCTTTGCTAATATGATCCGTTAACTGAACTATTTTTAAATTATCTCCCACTACCAAACCAAGACAAGCTCGTCGGCTAAGGTCTTTAAATCTTCTTTTCGGGCACGGTAAAGGAAGGCCATTCTTGATCTCAAAAGTTCTTATTTTATAACTTATTATTTAAATAAAATTTATCAATTAAACGAAATTTAAACACTTGTTTATCAATATTAATTAAATACGAATTATTAAATTAATCAAACACATGTTTTTGCAATTACTTTTAAACAAAAATATAATTTGAAAACATTTTTCATATTTATCATATTCAAAGACTAGAAACAATACAGAAAACTAGTAAAGATATGTTGAAATTATAATTCAAATTAAATTCAAACCCAAAAGTTGTCATAAATATTTAACATTATTTCTTTAAAAAAAGAAGAAATATGAATAAAACAATTTATTCTAGCAACTTCAATTGTTATTCAATTAATAAACTGCTTCCATAATAATAAAACAAATAAAACACAATTATCTCTGAGTGAAAACAAAATTATTTCTAAAAATAATGAAAGTATTTTTATCTTTTACACATTTTTAAATAAATTCAAAATTAATTCTGCATTTCACTTGACAATCAATTTTACATTATTAAATGAATAATAACTAATTTATTAGCAAGTTATTTTCAATGTAAAAAACATTTAATGTTCTGAAACTTTATTTAATAAAACCATATCTAGTAAAAATTTTTAAATTACAATATACTCATAGAAAATATTCAAGATAAACAAATAAATTCAAAACATTTATTTCTAATATCTTATTTTAGCAATGTCATAAAATGCAAAATTCTACAAAGTATTATGTTCTTTCAAAATAAATAAAAAAAATCTTAAGGTATCAGTAGTAAAAACAAAATAATATCAATTCACAACAGAAATATTATTCTTATATTTTGTTCTGTTTTCGTTTTAAAAATTAATAGATTCCTTATAGATAAAAATATATATGAATTTTATTTCGAATATAAAACAATGTTTTTAATAATAAACAAATAAAATAATTATTTATTTTTATCAAAACCAATATTCATGGAGCCGTTACTTCGACTTCCATACTTTTTCTAGACAGAACATTGACTCATTTTATACATAGAAATTATTCTAACTTTATTCTAACAATAAAAATAATGAGAAAAAAATCAGTTTTTAATTTAAATATGCAATAGGAACAGCTTATTCTATTTTTAAGCAGTAACAAAATCAATCAATCAATTTTTAACCTTTAACGAACAATATAGAACAGCGTTTTGAGTCAGTTCTGTTTTCAATATATATATATATATATAAACAGTTTCTAAATTCAAGAATTTTACTGAATATATTTTACATTTTAAAATATTAAATTTCACTATACATGCAAAATGACGTGCAGAAAAATATATATCAATTACATGCAGTATTAGTAAACAAATTTTAACATTCATGCAAACGTCTGAACAAAATTTAATCGAACCACAAGTTAGAAGAATAACGACTAATAACGAAACTAATACTACAAAACAAAAGTTATGTTATTTGGATTAGTTTTAATACAAAACATGCTATTATTACAATATGCTAACATTATCAGGATGATAATGAAATATGTTAGAACACATAATAGAACTTACCTGTTTTCTAGATGAAAACGATATAGCTCGACAAAATTCCGACATGAAATACATCTGTTCTATTTCTGGATGGAAACGAACGACGACACCGGAAAATTCCAAATAGAATGCATTCCAGATGAACACATAATCAAATAAATTCCGACGTGGAATTATAACTAACAACTCAATAGAGCTAAAACTTATATCCAATTAGATGGAACACAGTGGGAAAGGCCACGAGTTGGGCGCCATTTTTAGAGCGACGTAAGAAAATGGAAGTTAAAACAAAACAAACATTTATTACATTACACATAATTAAGATTAGATACAAAATGAAAACACTTAATAATTATAAAATAAAATCAAGGTTACATAGTACCAGGGTGGTACAAAAAAAAACGTATTTAGGAACCGGATGGTTCTTCCTTGCCATTTCTCACATCCCTCTGCTCATCTCATTCGATGCTGTTTGTAAATTGGGCAGCAGCGCCATCTACTGTCAATGTTGTTAATATGGGTCTGTTACAACTTCCCCCTCTGACACCGAACACGTCCCGACCAGGGGTCAGCAGGAGTTTTCTTGGAATGGCTTTGTTCTTGAGCATGAGCTTTGGCAGGAGTGTTCCTAGCATGGTTTTGCTCTTGAGCATGAACTTTGGCAGGAGTGGGAGTTTTAGGACAGTTCAGTTTTGTTGGTCTACCTCTGCTGCGCAAAGCTTTGACAGGGGAAGTATTCTTTCCCTGAAAAGGCGTCAATGCCGAAGTGTGGTATACTCCTATTGGTATATTTGGAGAATCTGTGTTTGCCACACAATACGATACAGGGGATTTTTGAGTAACGATGATAAATGGTCCATCGCGGCGAGGCGAAAATTTTGCTGTAACACCAGCAGTTTTATCACTTAAGTTTGGTTTTCTCACCAAAACTAAATCTCCTGATTTATAAATAGGAGCTGGTCTCCTTCTCTGGTTCGCAAAATGCTTGTTTTTATTTTGCTTTTCAATAAAGATCTCTTTGGCTTCTGATGTGAATCTTTCCAGTCTTTTAAGATACGGGGTCATTTCAACGACAAAGTTATCGTTCTCGATAATACTACGAAAGTCGTTGGTAACATCATCAATGGTACGGAGCTCTCGTCCGAAATTGAGAAACGCTGCGGTTTTTCCAGTTGAACTACACTTTGAAGTGTTCAGTGCGAATCGAATTGCAGGGAGTTTCTCTGACCAGCTATCATGCCGATTTTTTACTAATATGGCAAGACGAGGTTTCAAATCACGGTTCTTCCTTTCAACTGGATTTGCTTGAGGGTGGTAAACAGGGGTTAAAGATTGATGAATTTTCATAAGATAACATAGTTGCTGCATAACAGCAGAAACAAATTGTGGTCCATTATCGCTGATAATTCTGCGTGGTATTCCGTATCTTATGAAGATTTCTTCTACAAGAGTGACAGCACTCTCTTTTGCTGTTGCATTTTCCAAAGCAAATAGCTCGATCCACTTCGTAGTAACATCTTCTATTATAAATATCCATTTTTTCCCATGGCTAACTGGAAGAGGGCCGAACAAATCAATGGATAACGTTTCAAACCTTTGGGATGGTACTGGAGTCTGCAGCAGACCAGCAGGTTTTTGGTTGGAAGGCTTGTATCGCATACATTCTATACAACCTTTCACATAATTGGTGATGTATTTCCGCATGCCAGTCTAGTAATATCTTCTAGTAATTCTATCAAAAGTTCCTTCAGCACCGTAATGACCTGCGGTGGGATCATCGTGATGAATTTTAAGAATCTGCTCTCTTGCATCTTCTGGAATGACAAACTGAGCCTCATCAGATCCTGAATCAGGTGCATATTTGTACAGGACACCTCTGTTGATCATAAAACCTTTTTTAGTCCAGTTTCTAAATTCCCCAGTCAAGTTGACTGCTTCCAAAGCATTTATTATTTTCTTCAGATGTTCATCTTGAAGTTGGCTGTCTCTGATTTCTTTAGGACTTTTGGTAGGAAAATCTACTGAAATGACGGTGGGTTGGTTAACAGTCATGGAGCATATCTCGCATGGGTTATCTCCTTCGTGACAGGGAGGGCGAGATAACATGTCAGCTACCACGTTGCTTTTCCCAGGAACGTACTCGATATGGAGGTTGAACTCTTGGAGTTGCAGAGCCCAACGAGCGAGTCGTCCTGATGGGGATTTTAAAGACATGAGCCATCGTAACGCCTGATGGTCCGTAGCAACTGTGACTTCTTGTCCCTCAATATAGCATCTGAATTTTCATAAAGCCCAAACAACTGCAAGGGCTTCACGCTCTGTAATGGTATAGTTTCGCTCAGCACTAGTTAGTAGTCGGCTTGCATATTCAATTGGATGTTGATCTGTCAGGGATTCTCTTTGGAGGTGGACAGCACCTAAAGCATACCCACTAGCATCAGTACGTAAGATGTACGGTTTACTTGGATCACACTGCCTAAGAACAGGTGGTGAAGTAACTAATGTCTTTAACTTTTGGAACGAAGCTTTTTCTTGCTCTTTCCAACACCAAGAGGAAGATTTCTTGGTTAGATTACTGAGAGGTCTGGCTATTTCAGAAAAGTTCGGAGTGAACCTCCTATACCAAGAACAAGTTTGCGGAAAGGACTGAACTTGTTTAACAGTTTTGGGTTCAGGCATATCCAAGATAGCAGCAGTTTTGGCAGGATCAACCTCTAGACCTTCAGGAGTAATATAATGCCCAAGATATTTAATCCTTGCACATGCGAAATTGCACTTTTCACGGTTAGCTGTTAATTTGAATAACTCAAGTCGTTGAAAAATGTCTCTTAAATTTTTTACATGTTCCTGAAACGACTTTGATAGTACTATAATATCATCTAGGTAAGAACGAAGAAAAATGTCACCAAGACCACTTCGGAATTTGTCTATCAGTCTTTGAAAGTTCGCTGGGGCATTTTTCAATCCAAATGTCATTCGTATAAAACGATATGTACCAAAAGGACAAATAAAAGCAGTTTTGTCTCTATCCACGGAAGCCACATTTACCTGGTGATAACCAGCTTTAAGGTCGATGGTCGACATATAACGAGTTTGTTTAGCTTCTTGAAGTAAATCATCTATGCGTGGAAGAGGGTAAGAGTCCGTTTTCGTGATGGCATTCAATTTTCTGTAATCCACGCAAAATCTATAAGCACCATTTGGCTTTGGAATGAGCACAACAGGCGCTGCATAAGGAGATTCGCAGGGCTCAATAATTCCTTCATTCAAGAGTCTATCAATTTCATTTTGCATAATTTCTTTCCTTGCTGGAGACACTCGATACGGAGGAACAGCAACCGGAGTGTGGTTCTGCGTATCTATGTAATGTTCAATAAATGGGGTTGCCTCTCCCCCTGGATTGAAGATAGTTTCAAACTGGGACAAGAGTTCATTTAACTTAATTCTTTGTTCACCTGTCCGATCAATACCCTCATCTTCATGCAAATGATGAGGATGATTCTTTAATTTCTTTTCCCAGGTGGGAGTCAAATGGGATGCTTCATCTTCAATATTACCTTTTTCATTTACAGTTAGCGGTGCAACCGTTTGTAACGACTTACAAAAAAATGGCGTCGGTTTTTCAAAAGAAAAGTATCGTCTGGTTTGATTATGGAAAAACCAACAGTTTCGTTTCAAATTTAGTACAATCCCAGCCGAATTCAGAAAGTCTACTCCCAACAGAGTGTTGTTTCCTTTGCATCAGGGATGGCAACAAGGTTCAAAGGCAATGTACGGCCTCCAAGACAAATTTTTACCTTTGTTGTGTGAACTTCTCTTTTTATTTTACTACCGTCTGCTAATGTCATTAGTAGTGTACTGGTAGCAAAAGTTGCTCCTTGTTTCCTCAGGATGTGATAAAGTGTTTCTCCTGCAATTGAGTGGGTTGCAGCAGTGTCTGCGCAAGCGGTACCCATGACTCCATTGATAGTTACTCTTAACGTTGCTATCTGTGCGGGTGCACTAGAAGCCGATTGAAGAATAACGCTGCTAAAAGTACCAGAACTTTTCTTTTTCTTTCCTTTACAGGTAGGACATTTAGGTTTAATGACTCCTGGACTACCACATCCATAGCATGCAACTTTACTTGACTCTTTCTTAAGATTCCCATTTCTTTCATTTTGAGGTTTTCTTTCTTGGATAGTAAATGGTTTAAAGGGAAACTGCCTATTTTGATGTACTGGAAGGAAAGATTTCTTTACGCCACACCTGACACTTTCGTAAGCATCCAATTTTTCCACAAGAACAACCGGAGAAATAAATTCAGTCCAAATATCGATAAAATGCTCTTTAACATCCGGGGGGACTTTCTTCTTGATTTGGTCTGCAACGATAAGTTGTTTTAACTTTTCGAAATCCTGAACCTTAAGTTCTTCAAGCCAGCCATCAAAGTAGCTAGACAGATCAAAATAGAAGTCTCTTCAAGTTTTCTTAGGGTCTTTTTTGTGTTGAGCAAACATCTGTCTAAATCTATCTCCAGATAATTTAAATCTTTTTAGAAGTAGTTCCTTTACTTCAGCATATTCTTGTGTTTCTACAGGTTCTCGAACGATGAGAGTTGCAATGTCAGATGACAGGGTGCCTAGTAAGTAAGGGATATATGAAGTTTCGGGTAATTTCATAAATTTAACTTGTCTTTCGAAGATTGTAAAGAATGTACACAGTTCTTCTTTTTTCGGATCTCAAATCCAGTTTCTGGTGTGCTACCAAGGGACCACTTGATGATAGAGGATCTATACTTGCCAAACGCTGAGATTCAACTTGAAGCTGGAGTTTCTCCAAGTAATATTTTTGTTGTTTCTCCAATTTTTCCTTCGCATCAGCTATTTCAGTTTCTCTTAAAATTGCCGTTTGTTTCGCAATTCTCTCTTCAGTAATTGCTTGTAGCATACGTTTGACCATAGTTTCATCATAATTAGGGGCTTTGCTAATATGATCCGTTAACTGAACTATTTTTAAATTATCTCCCACTACCAAACCAAGACAAGCTCGTCGGCTAAGGTCCTTAAATCTTCTTTTCGGTCACGGTAAAGGAAGGCCATTCTTGATATCAAAAGTTCTTATTTTATAACTTATTATTTAAATAAAATTTATCAATTAAACGAAATTTAAACACTTGTTTATCAATATTAATTAAATACGAATTATTAAATTAATCAAACACATGTTTTTGCAATTACTTTTAAACAAAAATATAATTTGAAAACATTTTTCATATTTATCATATTCAAAGACTAGAAACAATACAGAAAACTAGTAAAGATATGTTGAAATTATAATTCAAATTAAATTCAAACCCAAAAGTTGTCATAAATATTTAACATTATTTCTTTAAAAAAAGAAGAAATATGAATAAAACAATTTATTCTAGCAACTTCAATTGTTATTCAATTAATAAACTGCTTCCATAATAATAAAACAAATAAAACACAATTATCTCTGAGTGAAAACAAAATTATTTCTAAAAATAATGAAAGTATTTTTATCTTTTACACATTTTTAAATAAATTTAAAATTAATTCTGCATTTCACTTGACAATCAATTTTACATTATTAAATGAATAATAACTAATTTATTAGCAAGTTATTTTCAATGTAAAAAACATTTAATGTTCTGAAACTTTATTTAATAAAACCATATCTAGTAAAAATTTTTAAATTACAATATACTCATAGAAAATATTCAAGATAAACAAATAAATTCAAAACATTTATTTCTAATATCTTATTTTAGCAATGTCATAAAATGCAAAATTCTACAAAGTATTATGTTCTTTCAAAATAAATAAAAAAAAATCTTAAGGTATCAGTAGTAAAAACAAAATAATATCAATTCACAACAGAAATATTATTCTTATATTTTGTTCTGTTTTCGTTTTAAAAATTAATAGATTCCTTATAGATAAAAATATATATGAATTTTCTTTCGAATATAAAACACTGTTTTTTAATAATAAACAAATAAAATAATTATTTATTTTTATCAAAACCAATATTCATGGAGCCGTTACTTCGACTTCCATACTTTTTCTAGACAGAACATTGACTCATTTTATACATAGAAATTATTCTAACTTTATTCTAACAATAAAAATAATGAGAAAAAAATCAGTTTTTAATTTAAATATGCAATAGGAACAGCTTATTCTATTTTTAAGCAGTAACAAAATCAATCAATCAATTTTTAACCTTTAACGAACAATATAGAACAGCGTTTTGAGTCAGTTCTGTTTTCAATATATATATATATATATATATATATATATATATATATATATATATATATATATATATATATATATATATATATATATATATATATATATATATATAAACAGTTTTTAAATTCAAGAATTTTACTGAATATATTTTACATTTCAAAATATTAAATTTCACTATACATGCAAAATGACGTGCAGAAAAATATATATCAATTACATGCAGTATTAGTAAACAAATTTTAACATTCATGCAAACGTCTGAACAAAATTTAATCGAACCACAAGTTAGAAGAATAACGACTAATAACAGAAACTAATACTACAAAACAAAAGTTATGTTATTTGGATTAGTTTTAATACAAAACATGCTATTATTACAATATGCTAACATTATCAGGATGATAATGAAATATGTTAGAACACATAATAGAACTTACCTGTTTTCTAGATGAAAACGATATAGCTCGACAAAATTCCGACATGAAATACATCTGTTCTATTTCTGGATGAAAACGAACGACGACACCGGAAAATTCCAAATAGAATGCATTCCAGATGAACACATAATCAAATAAATTCCGACGTGGAATTATAACTAACAACTCAATAGAGCTAAAACTTATATCCAATTAGATGGAACACAGTGGGAAAGGCCACGAGTTGGGCGCCATTTTTGTAGCGACGTAAGAAAATGGAAGTTAAAACAAAACAAACATTTATTACATTACACATAATTAAGATTAGATACAAAATGAAAACACTTAATAATTATAAAATAAAATCAAGGTTACATAGTACCAGGGTGGTACAAAAAAAAACGTATTTAGGAACCGGATGATTCTTCCTTGCCATTTCTCACATCCCTCTGCTCATCTCATTCGATGTTGTTTGTAAATTGGGCAGCAGCGCCATCTACTGTCAATGTTGTTAATATGGGTCTGTTACAGTATTATTTATCATGATGCATTGAAACTAAGCAATAATATCTTGCTTAGTGCACATGTGTTAAATTTTCCATATCCAGACTTCTTTCTCGAATTTGTCTCGACTCACCTGATTGTTTTCTAAGATAAACATTTAAACATTTTAGTGGGAAAAAAGTCATTACTAAATTTCAAATTGGCACAGTACACAAACACACATACACACACACACACACACACACACAAACACACACACAAACACACACACAAACACACACACAAACACACACACAAACACACACACAAACACACACACAAACTCACACACAAACACACACACAAACACACACACAAACACACACACAAACACACACACAAACACACACACACACACACACATATATCAGTGCTCCCTTTATATATTGCTTTCAAGTTACACTACGACACACACACGTACGAGGTTCAATATTTAACTTCTACATTACTTTTCTTCATAAATGCAGGATCTAAATTTCTAACTCTAGGCTATTGTTAAAATACAATAGACTGAAGAAGATTAATATCCTTTTTCCAGGCTACTCCATTTTGGCTAGCAATGTATTTATTCATTCAATATAAAATATTTATTTAATCTAACGTCAAAATAATTGAAAAATTATAATAAAAAAAAATATTAATTATAAAAAACTCAAAATAATTTTATGAGGTATGACATAAGCTAAACTAAATAATAAATAATTTTGTATATACTTATAAAGTCAGTTCAGGTAAAAAGCGGAGGACTCTTTAGATGTCAGGTGCTCACTGCTGAAGATAAGGCCATTTAAGCCAGTGCTCGTTTTGGGTTCCGTTCTTTTGCCATTAAATGGCAAAAAAAAAAGAAGGAAGAAAATACCAGCCTTTGATGAGGGGTTTAACTGAAGAAGCGTTAGTGTAGGAGACTGCCATGTTTTTTGAGAAAATTTATGAATCATGTGAGTTATTTTATATAAGAGCATTAGGTCCTTCTTTGTAAGAGCATGGTTGCACAACAAGTTCAGATTCATCTCAATATGTTAAAGTGGTTTTCCGGTAATGATGGGATAATGATGGAAGTCTAAGACAGAATGCCCCAGTTTGACTAGGCTTCTGATATGCTATCGTGTTCTAAAATCAAGGATCATTTCAGCCAAGTTGATTCTTTTCTATCATTGAATACCCTTGAAGATATATGATCATAAATGTGGCATATGAGTTTGTTAGTGAACTAAATTCTCAAAAGTGCGTGCCTATTTGCTAATTTTTCAAAGATATATAACCCCATTCCTGTTCGGCTCTCTTGTTTGTCGATGAAACGACGTATGATAATTTTTGAAGCTCTATACAAGACAGAAGAATGTTTTCGTTTTTAATAGGGCTGGAAGACGAAATGCGTATTGGAGCGGTATATTCAAGCACTTCTCTGATGATTGTGCAGTAAATGCTATTTATAGACGGATCTTTTTAGCTTCAGGCAACGTTTTCTTAAAATAATTAATTTCTTTAGGCCTTTGTTAGCATGCTACCTAGAGCATTGCTAAATATGCTACTTAGAGCAGAGTTCAGGATTTAAGTTGACGCTAAGTTAGGATGGGAGTCCAATCTTTATAAATTGAGAGCTCTTGATTTCGATCAGAGTATTGAAGGAATATACTATCGGTGCAAAAAATGATTTTATTCGTTATGCGGAAAATAAACATGATTTATGAAACAAAAACACAAATGAATAATAACAGTAAATTAAAATAAAAATACAATAAATACTTAATAATTAATAAAATGTAAACAATGAATAAGCTTTAAATATAATAAACTAAAATTTCAATTAGAAAGAAAATTCATATATTTCAATTGGGAAAGAAATTAAATAATTTCAAAAAATTCTAAATCTCTCTCTCAATTTTTTTATTATTAAAATTAATTACAAATTTAACTAATTTATTACCTAAAATATACACGTCAAATTGGTGCAGCTTTTAAAAGCACAACTTAGTTACACTGACTCTTTAAACAAGAATATTTAAGGAATACTTTATTCATCTAAATATCAAAAATATGCAAAATATGTATAGAAATCAAAGTTTGCATCTTCTCACCTGAACAAAGAATTTTAAAAACAAACTTATTATTTTATCAACCATTTTCGATTGTAATGATGAGGAAAGAGTAACTCGTGGCTTAAGCAAAAATATTCCTCCCGAATCATTTTAAGGAAAAGGGTTTGTTGAAAAATTTCGGAGTCATAGTCTTCGTGAAATACTACAGAAATGATGTTAAATATTTTTCAGTTATGGAAAATTTCAATTTTAGCAATTTTAATCTTTTCAATTCATTATATGTCAAAGAATACTATTTTTTACTTATGTAAAATTTCTATTTTAGTAATTTTAATCTTTATAGTTTATACTCTATTAAAAAATGCTATTAAGAGACAGAAGTATTCTAAAATTATGCCTTCTTTGGGATTACGGTTCACGAATGTGTTAGGGCATGTAGGTTACTTTCCTTTTAGTTACAGTAAGACAGGATGGAATGGATATTCAAAAACGACATGTAAGTATATTATTATTTCTATTATTGTATTAACTGTTAGCTAAATGACTTCATTACTATGAGGAAGATATCTCATTTACAATTTTATAGTCATAAAGGTATGGATAAATAAATTTATATCATAAAAATCTTTTTATAATTTTAGAATAAGAGATTTAGTTTATAGAATATTCTTATATAACAAACTTCAATATAAAAATGTGCATCTGTTTTTTTGAGTAAAACTATTTTGTATAAATGATTTATTACTTATGTTGCAAGTTTTTTGTCTCACAAGAGTATTCAAGGTAATTGTGGTACTTACATATGCATCATATATAGTCTAAATTTTAGATTTAACAAAAAATATACTCATAAATTTATATCAATATTTTGATGGATTGTGAAAAAAATATAATAATGCTCATAATAGTAAAATTAATATGTATAATTTATAACTAATTAAGTGAATACGAAATTTGAAATTGAATTTACAGAGATAAATTGATTGAAAAATTACAATATATTGATTTTTTATTGAAAAAAAAAATTGGCACTTATTACGATTTTAGGGAGTAAATATTAACTTTTGAATTAATTAAAACTTTTTTCAAACTGTTTAAGTGTTACAACAAATGGATACAGAAAATAAAGATTTATAATAAAATACAATTCTTGTTAAGAAATAAATTTTAGGACTTTTATACAATTACTTTTTGTGTACATCATTTTTCAATATAAATTGTTTCATAAGATAAATGAAAAAGCATTTTCTTAATAGTTAATTACGATTTTAGGATAAAAAGGTTTATCTTTTGAATTAATTAAAATTTTATTCAAACTAATATTTGCATTTAAATTGCTATAAAATGATTCATTATAAATACAATAATTTGATTCTGATTGAAATCGTATAAATTGAATAATTTTCAAAGACTAAATTGTCCTTTATTATGAATAATTACATTTATGGAATAATTCATAAAATCTTTCTTATTTTTAAATAAAAAATACATTTATATGAGCATCTAAAAATTGAAAAACCTTACAGAATACATTAAAACTACGAAAAATCTAACAAAATATTTAATGGGAAATTATTTCAAGCAAAATTAAAAATAGTAATATGGTGAATTTCGTTATTAAAAATAATTTCTGCATTTTTAAAAAAGTATTTAATGTGATTATGTAGTAATTTTCTATTTTAAAATAGAATTTTCAGAGTTAAATTAATTGCTATTTCAAAGACATATTTAAAGTTAGCTCTTTAGCTATGTCTTTGAAATAGCATAATTTTTGTAAGTATATTTTATTAAGAAATAAATTCACAAATCCAGTCTTTTGTTACGTTAGAAAGCTACCTTCATCTTTTGATTTAAAAAAAATATTTTTAAAGTGTGGCCTTTTTTTTCTAAAAAAATTAACTTACTTTTCTATACACAAACATAAATAATTGCTCAGATGAGCTCCAACTGTTCTTTAAGATTAATAAGTTTGGAATACCCACTTATCACCAATCGCATCATAATTTTGAACCTCGCGCAAGTGACGACATCACGTCTAAGCCGGCTACAACCTCTCATATCCAAGACACAACACCTGAAGAAAATTTTTCTTAAAAATATGCTTTTGTATTCAAAATTCATGACTTTATAAGAATTTGAAAACAAATAGCTGTTTAGATACGACTTTTCATAAAATGGACCATTTTGGCACTATATCGAACAGAATCTTCAATTCTGCTGATAATCTTTTTACAACTAGCCCCACTCGATTTTTCATGGAAAGAGTAAATATTTCATGATGGTTGCTATTTTGGTTAACTTTATCTAGAAATCCAATTTTTTTTTACCTAATTATATATTTAACATCGTCTGTCAAATACCAACATTTTTTTCCATTGCCAACTTCTTCATTTTCTGGATTCTGGATCACTTTCTACTGGAAGTCTGTGAACCCTGACTCATCTTAAAGTTATTTCCCATAATTTTTCTGTAACGTTGTAAGCATACAATTAAAAGTGATTATAAACTTCTAGAGTTGAGATAGTGTTCTTGTTTTTCTCATGAATCATTATGTTCAAGACATATCGATCACCCTCTTATAGTTTATGGAAGAGATCAAAATTTACAATTTACATCCGAACTTTCATTCTAGTCCACTACTCACAAAATAATCAATAATGGACGATTACTTTTATATTTGTACTGAAAAGTATTGAAATTGTTTGCCAGAAATGAGAGAAAATAAATTAAAATGGCTATAATAAAAAATACAAAATTAGCTATAATAGTTTTCTTAAGACAGAGAATTAACTATACTATTTCTCATGATGTAGGGGATTATCTATAATAATTCTCTTTAAGTAGAGAATTAACTATAATAATGCTCTTAAATTTACTCTTTCTCTTTTAAAAATTTTCTTTTAAACAATTTACAATATTGCACACAACAAAAGTAGATCAAAAAACTCATATTTCCTTTCCTGATTTACTTAAAATATTTTAAGAAGAAATTAATGAAATTTATCATGTTTCATAAAAAAAAAATCTGTTTTGTTTGCTGTCTAGCAAGCATTAGACAGAAAACACATAAATCGTTTCCCTGTTATTTTTTAAATTCGTTCTGATTTTTCAAACATTGTAAATGTGTATAATTATTAATATTACTAAAAGGAACTAACATAAATTTCAGGATTTGAATTGTATATAAATGAAAAATTAAGGCCACTTTTCATAACCATTAAGAATATGATAATTATTTAGCTTTATTCAAATTTATGTATTTTTTATAGATTTACTACAATTTATGAAATCCTACTCTTATCTGTTTAAAAAAGAACACGTGGTATTCGCCAGCGTTGGCTTTTTTCCTGTTATTCTGCTGAATTCAACAGAAGCAGTAGAGGTATAAAATATAATTTCTTGGTTTTGTTAAATATATGAACAGATAGTAATTTTCATACATGCCTATTATTTCCATTTCATCTTAATATTTCTATTAGTCTATTTTTAGCCTATTTACTCCAATGAAGTCACTGAATAACATCTATCATGATCGTATTACCAATGGACAATTATGTTTTATTTTATAATTGATTAAACCACACAATTATTTGTGTAAAATTAGATTGTCAATTGAAGAATTTTTAGAAAAATAAAAAAAAAAATCATTATATTCACACATATTTGAAAAATCTATATAATTAGTACACGTTATGAATATTTTCATAAAACAAATGCAGGAAAGTTTTAAAAAAAGCATAGCTGGCAATGCAGATAATAAAGATAGCATTATCTATTGCAAACTTTTATTATTATACATATTGAGCATGTCTCAAAGCACAAATGAGGGGATTCGTTATCGCTGAAAGTCTATCTCAGAAAATCAGCTACACAGGAATATATGCTTTGAACAATAGTTTTGTATTCAGTCGTTGATCCACAAACACATAGAAATCCTTATAATATAAAACAAATTTTATTGTCTTATGCATAATGTAGATGACATCAAAAACAGAATAATATACAGAAGAACAATGAAAATATTTATAATAAAATATTTAAATTAAAAAATTTTGGTCAATGCACTACCTTTCAAAAGTTTAGGAACAACATGCTTTACTAAGCTCACCATCGAATAATTATACTTGTATAACAAATCTATATTAACTCTACTGACAAGAGATGGCGTTACTGCCCAATAGAGTGAACTTATTAAATATTCAGTATCGAATAAGAAATACAAATTTATGATATAGAAGAGAGTTGTGAGCAATGGAAGGTGAACCATCCAGTTCATACATAACTTTGTTTATTATTTGTAATGTACCTTATATCCTTATATATATCCTTGTTTATTATTATGTATTTTTTGTAACTGTTTTAATCATCTGTAATGTCATAACAAATGTTTTGTTTTGTATTATTCTAACTTCCATAATCATACGTCCCTATACACTAACAAAATGACACGAGTGAAGAAAAATTGGAAACTTCAAATGTTCCAGGCCAAATTCCAACCACAACACCTGCAGAAGACCGTTTTATAGCTGTTTTGGTCAAAATGAGAAGGAATATTTCCTTGCTGCAACTAGTTGCAGGCCACCCTGGAGTATAATGGAGAAGGTTGTCCGCTAGTGCGGTTCAAAAGTGTCATCAACATGCATGTCTCTGGCAAGGCGATCAGTTGTTGACGCACCAGCATGCTTCCCTGTATCTAGCTTTGAATTGGGCTTTATTAGTCAGAGGGCGATCAGTTGTAACTCCATCTCACAGTACGATATAGAAGGATCTACTTGCCTTGGACAAAGTTACACCTTTCTTAGATCAGAAAACGCTTGACTTCTGTATTTTTTACAAACAAATCCAAATTCATACTTGGGTGAGTGATACAGGGCATGCGCAAATTTAGAGAGAGCAAAGACCAGATACCATCAATCCTACACTGTGGAACGACACAATTAAAGCAGTTATGGTGTAATGATTTCAACATAAACCTCATTTGGTGGTCTAACTGACCTACATATGTTGTAAAAAGGAAGTTTGAGATATCGGGATGAGATTCTTGATCCATATATCTACCTATATGCCGATGTAATAGGCAATGATTTTAGATGGATGATAACACGTAATCTCATCGAGCTGTTGTTATTGAGAGTATTGGTTTGGAAAGAATATAATGGCCAACTTGATCTCCTAATCTGATTCCCATAGACCATCTGTGTAACTATCTTATTAGACAAGTTGTTGGTTTTAGTCTAAGGTCTGGGTAGAACTGGAAGCCTACCAACTTCATGTTTAGTCTTTTCTTCCCATTTCGGTAACCAGCAACTAAGCTGAAAACATGGATAATCGATATCACCAATTCATTGAACAGTTAAGTTTGGAGGTATCCTTAATAAAACTGCATTTTGTTATTTTTCTATGATATTTTACAACATAAAAGTTCGATTGTTTGTTTTTCCAAGAAAAGATTTTGTTATCGAAATTGCATTTTCTGTTGTAAATGCTTTAAGAATTTTTCTTATGCAAACTTCTACGTTGCAATCAATACATATCTGTCGTGTGCACATGTCATCTAAATGTGGTGTTTCTACATTCATGCAATTGAAAATTAGGAACAAGAAATTAGTTGTTCTTTAAAGTTTGAAAGCAGCGTGTTTAACAATAAGTACATTTTAAGTTTACTTTCTTTACCTTTAACTCCTAAAATTTCATAAAAATTTTTGAAATAGGTCAAAAAAGAAATTACTAATTAAAAATTTTAATTTAACATGAAATTACATTTATAAAAATTCAAGTTTTGTTCAAAAATATTTGCGATCTTTAAATTCCTCAATAAAATATATATATATATATATATATATATATATGTATGTATGTATGTATGTATGTATGTATGAATGTATGTCTGATAAATATAGTACTTTAAAAAAATTTATGCTCATAAACATTAAAAATCATCTAATTTCTTTATATTTTGTTACATAACATGAGATAGGGTAACTCAAAACATTTCTATTATTTGAATAGATTTGCAGATAGAAAATTAACATCGAAAGGAAACATTTCTAGATAATTTCTTAACAATATAAAGAATGAAATTTTCAATACTCAAAAGATATATTTAAGATTTTGCTAATCGTCATTCAATAAATTACACAGATTCCATTTTTCTGCAATATCTTCTGGTTTGTTGATTCGCAGGAGCAATTTTGTAGTATATTTACTAATTTATGGCATGCAATACCACTAATACAGTAACTGCTCAGTAAGTTTCGACACATTAAAAAAATCTGAAGTTGTTCCTCTAACATGTTTCAAATTATTTGAATTCTGTAATTGTCTTCATATGTATTAATCTAATACTTGAAAAAGTCTACTAAAAAGTGGTATTTTTCCCTAAATAATGTAAAGAAAAATTATATTAAATACAAATCTATTATAACTGGTGAATCTATGTTAGAAGTTCAATTTCAACTTCATCGATCATCATTGAGCATAGACTTCAACTTTGCTTAAACACTGTAGAGGGAATGACATATTTTTATGTTAAATTCTTAAGAATTAGAGAATGTTATTCATTTTTGAAAGAATTTCTAATATTATTTATGTTGCTGATCCTTAGTCTGCATTAAAGTCTAAGAGTTATCCTTAGACAAATTGAATAACTGGTTAGGCCATCCATTTGGATTGCCTAAAGTCTTTGATGCCTGTAAATTCAAACAAATGCCTATTATAACATCAGACAAACCTATGAGACTTATTCAATATTAATAGTGTAAAATATTTCCCTTTCAATCACTTATAACTAAAACGGAACTCATTGGCTTCTTTAATACCCATGCTTATAGCATTTCCTACAAGTGGAATCTTGTTCTGCAACACTAATTAAAGTCAAATGATCAATTATTTGCAAAATTCATCAAATTGTTTTAACAAGTCAGAGAGAGAGATAGAGAGAGAGGGAGGGAGGGAGGGAGAGAGGGAGGGAGGGAGGGAGAGAGAGGGAGAGAGATTGTGTTATTTTCATTATAAAAACATAATTTTAACAAAATGTATATAAATTTCATATTATTTCTTCAGGAATTATTAAGCGGATCAAAAGCAACGGAAAAATCCATGATGTATAATTGGCTTCTCTGTTGGCTTGGTACAGGACTTATCATAAGGTAAAAGTTTCCTTTTACTTATATTAAAATTTTCAAAGAATTAATTTTTAAGTAAATGAAATATATAAAATTTCAGAGAAAATTCTCTTGAAAAATCAGCACTAATAAATATTTTTGTTGTTGTTGTTACTTATGACATACTTGGACCAGCCAAGCTCGCTCTGTCGTTGGCTATGCGAATTTGAGTCAGTAAATAGCGTTTATCGTTTTATTCAGAGAACTACAAAGTCGGTACGACTTTACTCCTCCGATATATAGAATCAGAAGAGGATCCACTACCTTGATTTCAACATCATTCTGAAGGGAAGGAAATTTTCCTCCAGATGATTACAACCCTAGTAACTGTTCAATAACGGACCACAGGACTTACGATTCCACATATTTAACGAGCACGTATATCACATGTACTCGGTGGTTCTTAGGTGGCATTGGGAATAAAACCTTGTCCTTCCTAATGGAAGGTGAGAGCCTAACCTTTAGCTACCACTAAAAATGTTGTTGTCTACCATTAGGCATCCTCTTTTTTTCTAATAGTAGGTACTGAGTGAGTAACTTTTCATCACAAGAAGGCTTTAAACTATTACTTTCGCTAAAAAGTCATTTTATATAGGCTTATTTCTAGTATTTTGATACCTTTGTAGTAAATTGCACATTTTTCCAAGACTTATTAATTTCAGTGTAATTATTTCAGAATTTCAGTCAAAATTAATGAAGAAAAAATATTTAATAGTTAAAGTTTAAAACTCATTATCAAACAATATAAAATATTTGCATTAGAGCTCCAGTTATAGGAATTAATTGGAATCGAACCCCATTTGGATACTCAAAATTATGTTAAATTCGATTTTCTCTAAAAACTGGGTTTATACTAAAATAAAAATTGTTTGTTGATTATGGGAAAAAAATTACATATTTTTAATGAAAAAGAAATTTTAATTGCAATTAAGAGAAAAGGCAACTCTTTACCTGTTACATGCAAGTGTTGTTTGTTTATAAATTATGTATGTACAGTGACGTAAATGGAAATTATTGTCTGCTGAAGATCTCGGTCAGAATAAGCAGTTTCCCTCTCTTCATCCGTTTTCATGCAGCCAACTCGAGCATTCGTTTGACAATGAAAACTCATATGTGATCACAATCGGGCTGATATTCACTTCTGAGCAGTTTCAAAGCCGGTAAATGCTTAACTAGATAATGTTACGGTGTCTTCTTCAACTAGGATATAAGGGTCATCTTCTTAATTTACACTTTCAACGTCTATGAACAATTTTAATTTAAAATCCTAGATTTGACTTATATTTCTTTCTTCTGTTCTTCAGCACTAAATTCTGCCTATCCAAAAATTTTCAAAAGAATATATCTAAATTGATCTAAAGTGACACGTTTTTTTTTCACTCTCTCTTTCATTCTAACCTTCTTTCTTTTCAAACTTTTCCTTTTCTATAGCTTTTGCCCTTTTTCTCATTTCCCTTATCTTATTCATTTCAATTTATTTTTCTGATATTCAGAAATTGATTCGGATAAACAACGGCTTGGATAGACTGAGTATCAGATTATTGGAGCTGTACTGTATTTATGGAGCATAATGTAAAGCAATATCTGCTAATTAATCTGTAAATGCAGTAAAATTTTAATAGAGATTTTTGTAATTTTTTTAAATAATACCACGAAAATGTTTTTCAAATAATATCTTAAATGTTTTTTCCATAAATTTTTTTTTGCAAATGATATTAAGATTTGAATGTTTTTTAGATATTGAAAAAACATTTTTGTATGTAGTATTAATGTAATTGGTTGTAGACTTTGAGATACATCGGCATAACAATTGTATTATTATAATTTCGATGTATCTCAATGTCGTTATGAGTTATAATGTCGATATATATTTCTAAGTTTTGATATTTTATGTAATACAATATAACACAGATAAACATAATACAAATTAAATTTTATATCTAATACAATATTCAAGAAATTATAATTTCAATATCTGATACAAAATAACGGATGTTCATTATTTTCTAATGTATGTAAAACAGAAATATAATTAAAAACATAACTCTCAAATTCCAAAAAACTTTTCTCCAGCAAAGAATTTTCAATCAAATATTCCAACTGGCTATTAAAAAAAAAGGAGTCATTTATTTAAATGCTGTAATTACGTACTGATTAAGCAATCTTAGAAAATGTTAACTATGTTTTATAACAGCAGGTCCTTTCGATGAAGTGCAATAAAAATATATTTTAGAATTTTTGTAGCAAGAATAAAAGCACTACAAGAGATATATTTTGGCATACATTTATTTTTCTAAAAATAGCGATAAAAAATGATACCATTATATTTATTGACTTCTGATCAAAGCACACATCACTTAAATCTTCATATTCTCGTAATATTTTAATTAGAAGAAAATAAATAAAATTTAGCAACAGTAAAAAATCAAAATAATTTTTTTTGTCATTCATAAAAAATATTAAGCATATTATAAATTTAATTATTATTTATACCATAATAATTAAATAAAGCTATTTAAGTATAAGCAACATTTCCAATTTTATTTTCTAGAAAATATAAAACGTTTTTCGCTTGAGCTTACCTTTTAGTAAGCAATATAGATGAAGTCGTAAGAGAAATATTATGATTATTATGACAGAATTATGACATTATTATGAAATATTATGACAAAAATTATAGGTTCTGAGGAATATTATAACAAAATTAAAATGACACTGAAAACCGCACTTTCATCTGCAGTTAATAAATATGGTATTTTAAATTATTACCATCCTTTAAGAGGAATAAAAATTATCAGCTTCTTTAATTGTTTTGCAAAGCTTGTTGATTTTTATTCTCTAGTTATTATTAACATTGTCTACTTGCATATTTGTGTTAAAATTAAGTTTTGATGAAAAAACCAAGTGTTTTCATACAAATTATGCTGAATTTTATGTTCTGATAATACTATATTAATATTTGATTCCTATAATAACATTTAAATTTTTCCTTTGTGTCAAGCAATCTGATTTGAACATGCACTTAATTTGATTTGTAAATGTTTTTGTACTCTCTCGATACCAAAAACATGGTTTCAAAATCATCATCTATCACATACAATTTTTAGATACTACTTCTATTTTTATTTCTTCCCATCTAATTGAGAATTAAGAACAGAAAATTTCTTTTATATTTTTATTTTTATGAAAAATCTTAACTTGATTGTCTCCATAAATATCAGCAATCAGCATAGAAATCTCAAGAATTAAATTCAACTTTAATCTTGATCATTTCAACATTTTTATTTTTTCCTCATTTCCAATACCCTATGTGTCTTAATTTAAGATAAACACAGAATTTTACAAATCATATTGTTATATAACCAATTCGAAAAACATGAATTCATCTCAACACTTTCGATCCTTTCAACTATTGTTAGACATAACATTCCTAAGATTTATCAACGGTATCCCTGATTATCTTTTTCTCACAATACTTTTACGATTAAATTTACGTTTAGATTTTTAGAGATTGTAAGCATAAGAATGTAAAAAATTACGATATTTTTAAATTAAATGCTGTAATATTATTTTGTTAGAAGGCCGGTGGCGTTAAATACAGATTCGCGCTTTTAAGGCACGGGATTGAGGATCGATCCTCAGTCTAAGCACAGTCGACTCATACTTTCGTTACATCGTTGGGATCATTACAATCGGAAATTTTATCTCTTTAAATATTAGGATTTTCGTCTAATTAAATATAAAAATTAACTGTAAAACACTATTAAATATTTAAAATAAAAATTCTAATCTATTATGCTGTTTTTTATTACCGTAGTCATGGTGAAAAGTGGAAATCGCATCGAAAGAAGCTGAATCCAGCTTTCCACTTTGATATATTGAAAGAGTTTTTGCCAGTCTTCAACCAAAAATCTCAGCAGTTAGTGAAAATTTTGAAGAAAGATACAACAAAGGATTTTACAAATATTTTGGCTCTCTTACAACTTTGCACTTTAGACATAACTTGCCGTAAGTGACATTTAAATATTGAATGTATGATAAAGAAATATTAGTGATATTGGTTTTCTACTCTTAATATATATAAATTAGAACCATTTAGTTAGTCAATTAGTTACATTAGTCAGTAGTATTAAATAATGAAACAAAATTTTTAATGACGTTTCAGAAATTACCTTGTAATGCATTTTCAAATGTCCGAATGTAAAATTAAGTACTATTATTAATATACATCAACTTATTCGACAGTGTTCTGAATTATCACGAAAAATAAACTAAAAACTTAACTTTAGCTCTTTGATAAAAAAAAGGATCTAAAATATTTATATATTTAGGTGTTGAAAAAAATATTTTAACATAATGCTATAAAACATTGCCTTAACTGAAAAATGAATTTTTATAAGACACTGTTCAATCTTTATCAGTTTTTAGCATTTATGACAGTATTTTTAAATAAGAATCAAGGTATAGAATCAATTGTGACCAGTCTTTTGTATTATTTGCACCAATATTTTGACAGATAAATACAGTATCAGAGTACATTTTACGTTGTTTCCTCTTCGTGGTTTTATTTTTCAATATCTCTTGATTTCGCATCAGTTTTGATGTCAAGAAAAAGTTCATTCGATGAATAGTGAGAAATTATCGATGATGGCGGATTCACTATTACAGTAAAAAAGACTTCAGAAATTAAATGGGCTTTTATCCTGTACCTGACATCCAATGACTTTTCTACTCCATACCTAGGAAGAGAAAGTACTACTTTCAAACAAAGCTATTATTCAAGTTGATTTTCAAGATTTAGTCTTCTGCATTTTTTAAATAATTAAGTATATCACTTTTTTAAATATAATTATTTTGTCATTTATATTTCAACTTAGTGCAAAAAAATTCTACAGCTATTAGTATAATAAAGGTACTAAAAATATTTGACATTGATTTTTAAAGAAATTTTGGACTAACTTTTTCAAACTTTAAATTGGTTTATTTCTAGATTGTATAACCCCATTTAATCTAATTTCATCATGATGAAACTTTAGATTGATGTGTGTGTGAATAGATTTTATTCTTATGATAATCTTTGAAGTTGAAGCCATAGTGGTGGTTATTTCAAAAGTAGTTTCATATATTCTCACGAATAATAAAGTGTATTATACTCTTCTAATTTTGTCACCTTTTACAAAAAGCTTCAACTGCCTTCCAGCCCTGAGATCATTTTATATTTGTCTCTTACTTAATAAAATATAATCAAAAGAAATAAAGATCTTCTCATATTTTATATCTCTTTTAAAGAGAGCTTGAAATTTAATTCCCGTCCGATGCAGTTATCGATTTCATCCTTAATTGCAGATAATCGGATATAATCGATAGAAATTCGTCATGAACAATAACATAAATTCAGATACGACGTTAATTTGAAATCAATTTTACATTTATTTAAATATTATAATTAAAACAAACTGCAGGTTTTCTTAGAATTTGTGTGCTTTTTAAGAAAAAAAAATATTGATATTGAATCTAAATTCATAATGAAGATTTGATTTCCTAATCTTACAATTTTCCGCAAGTTTCTTTACTGCATCATGACACATTTTGGAAAACATAATTAACACTAAATAGTTATCATGATGTCATTATTCAATAAATGTTATCCTATACTCTAGCGCACAATTTTAAATTTGCAAAAATATAAATTTGATAAGCCTTTACTTCTAATGTTAAAAAAAATCTTGTTTCTTATCATCAACCATGCATATGTAATTCTTGCAATTGAAAATTAGTTTTTCTATCAACGGTAAATTATTCCTTTTTAAATTTAATATTTAAAAACAATTCATTAATTTTCATTTTAAAAATTTGCATATCATAAAAGCATTCTCTTTTGAAGGGATTTCTTCTTTGATGTAAATAAAAAATTTCAATAAAAAGTAATGTCTTAAAAACTGTTTTAAAGTTTTTTGTTCACGTTTCATACGAAGAACACATACAAATAAATAAACGAACATATAATCAAAATTCAACAAAAACAAGGAATTTATAAAAATAAACAAATTCACTAAGAAATAATTACCCAAGGAATTAAAGAAAATTCTTACTAAAATTTCTGTTTTAAACATAAATATTTATCGTTTAACATAAAAACGTTTACGCATTATATAATAATTTAATTAACAAACCCAACATTATGCAATTAAATCTCACAAAAGTAAGTCTCAAGCATCTATTAATTGAAAAAAAAATAAAATAATACTTAAAATACTTGAAAAATTCATTTTTGATTCGAAATTATTAAGTACTAACTTTCGTATAATATTCCTGAGCGTTTCAATCAATTTTCGACCAGTGACGTGTTGGGAAAATCGAATTCAGATTTTGTAAAACTAAACAGATTTTGTAAAACTAAACTACATCAAAATTCGAAAAAAATAGCATTACTATTTATTTTAAATTACAATGTGGGAATGAAAAAAAAATGAAGTATCCAATGGTGTAAGCCTTTTTTTCTTTTTTCTTTGCTTAAAGCGAGAACGGATAGATCACAATTCATAAAAGTAGAAAAGAAACATATGTTTCGTTGTTGAATTAAGAATTCCAAATTGTAATGTTACTACTTTAAAATGAATCACATTGCAACCAATGAAATTTGACAAAAAGTTAATAAAATAGCATTAATTAAAATATTAAATAAAATTTATAAATGATTTTTTTATTTTAAGTTATCTGGAGACCAACCTCTTTATATAACTTTAACACAATTCCGTTCAACCATTATCATTTTGGACCAAAATTAATCGAACAAACAGAATAAAGATTTTTTTATATAGGTTATATTTTAATGTTTTTTTTCTTTAAAATACAATATTTATTTTTTAATCCTTCAATATAATAACGTATTCATAATCAATAATTGTACATTCATTTTATAATGCTAGTATTTTAATATAATTATTCTGTATAATACCCACACAATTTGTTAATTATACTACTTTAGTAGTTAAACTTTTTTCATTACTTTTTAGAAACAACTTTGGGAGTGAATGTCAATGCTCTAGAAAATGATAATTCTGACTACGTGAAAACTATATTTAAGTAAGTTATTTAAAATATTTTGTACTTGATTTGGAGTAATTTTAAATACCAAATTTTTATATAATCATAATGAACGTTTTAAAAAAAAGTAAAAAGTTTTAGTTTTATGAAAATTACAGCAATAAATGTTATTTTAAAGAGGGCGATTTTTCAAAATTTTAATTTTGAGGAAATTTTAAAAGTTAAATGTTTTTCCGAGTTTTTAAAATTGTCGGGTGTTTTGAATTCTATAATTTTTGACAATTTTTGTCTTCTTTACAATTCTATCGCTTAGTTTTAGAATTTTCTAATCTCTTTGAACTGACAAACACCTTCATTTCTTAACTGCAATAATTCCTCAACCGAATCATCTCAATCTCTTTTCACAAATGAAACTTCACAAATTGAATTTCACAAATGAAACGAAATGAAGTATAGGGAAAGAAAGCACAAGCTTTTAAAGTTTTTCTTCCCCTTTCTGTATTCTAAAGCAGACCCCAAAGTTTTTGACCTTTCGGACCAGTGAATTCATTATTTATATCTAACTAATAAGTCACTACGACATTTTTTTTTAAAGTTTTGAATATATTTATAAGAAACTATTTTGATCTACGAACAAATAAAAAATACCTAGTCAACAAAATGAAGCTATTAATTGTAATAAAATAATGAATACTTTATTAATAAACCTATAATAAAGTTTTAATTGTAATAAAATAATGAATGCTTTATTAATTAACCAATATTAAATAGGCAAAACCTCCAAAAACAAGACAGTTAAAAAGTGGATTAAATATATCAAAATTTTAACATTGTGAATTCCTAGGGAGATGGATGTACCAGTAAAATACCAAATGAAACAAAATATGCACATGATTAAGATTTAAGATAATACTTAACTTAAAAAAAAATCGATGAAAAAAAATCAACGAACTCTTTTTTAGGGCCCATGTTTTATAATTCTTCTTTTTATTATTCCAGTAATATCAATTAAAGAAAAATTCTTAATGGTGACGTAAGCAAGGCAAGAGTCTTATAATTTCAAAGAGATTGTTTACAAATATTGCAATGATTATTTTAAGATTCCATTAATTAATGATTTTTTAAATTTATATCGTCCTTGCTGATTTTAACTAACCATAAAGTGGATGTTTTGTCTTGTCTTTTTCATTTTGCTTTACTGCTTTCAAATGTGTTATTCTCCATATGACATTGACTTGAATGATTGGAAAATGGCTTCTCAAACCAATGTTTTTGCCCTTATATAAGAAATCGTTTACTAATAAAATGAGCTTCGATAAAACTCTCAGACATTCAATGGTGAGCTTCGCATTGTTTGCTGCCGCTTGAAGAATGTGATTTGACGGCAAACAACAAATTCGTAGACAAGTCGAATTAACAAAGCCATCTCATTACGATATGAGGTAGATGAAGCGTTATCTGACGTCATGGATATTTTAAACCAATGACTGGCGTTGTTAGGTTCTCATTTGTAACAAAAGAAACAATCAATTTATGTTTAAAGAATCTCTTTTTTTTATAACCGATAAATATATTCAATAAACTTTATATTGAAATCATTACGTACATAAGCCCACTTCGAATTTTGAAAATTTTAATAAGTTTTTTCAATATGAAGGAAGAGAATAATAGTTTATATTATCTTTGTAACAAATAAATAAAAATTTTAATTGTAATTTCTATGGCCCTAAATCACATCATGAAACAATTTTTAACAAATGTACTCGACGTGATAATATGTAAGCACCAAACTATTTGTTAGAAACGAAATTTCGGAAAAAAAGATTTTTCAAAATTTTATTTCATAAATGGGATTTAAAATTATCATTGTTTCTATGGTGTTTGGATAGGTATTAGCCCTTAACTCGGAAAAAATTGAGTGTTCATGAATTACAGGTTCGTAGAAACAAATGTATAATATAAAATGTTTTCAACACTAGTATTGTCAAACTCATAAATTAACTGGTAAGGTACTCTCATAAATTGTAAAGTTTTTAATTCATACATTCGTCTCTCAAATTAATCTAAATTTGCTTCTTTTCAACATAATTATAGAATTTGAATTTAGGAAAATTTTTCAGATACTATTTTAACTCTTCAAAATTGTTTATCGATTCAAAAGAAACATTCTATTCACAGACATAATTAAAAATACTAATTAACAATATTTATTCATATTATTCACCATAGGAAACATGCACAACCATAATTTGATTCAGCAAAAAATAAGAATATGTATAATTTATTCTTGTTCTAGTAGTAATCTTGTGCCAGCTAAGAAAGCATCATGGGCTGGCACCACTTTTCCAACTATGAATTATTATGTTTGCATAGTATTTTGTTTTCATTTATTGAAAAAATGTCTCCAGAAAAATGAAAAACCTGGAATTATTCATAAAGCAAGTATAATATAATTTTATGGGTAAATTAATTTTATTATTGTAAAACAGCCCCCGCAGTTTATCTTTAAGTTACAAAATTTTGCCGTATTTTTCGACAGCGTGATAAAATTTTACATACATTTTTCCTTCTGCAAAAGTCTGTTATAGAATAAAATCGAATTTGTCTAATACGTAATGATTAGGGTCGGCGTTCAAGTAAAATTTTAATATGGAAATATTACAGGAATCTTCATAAATTACCAAAGCACAAATGAATTCTAGGAGTTTTTAATTTAATGCATTTTATTAACTAATCGCAGCTTTAAAATTTGAGTGTTTCTTCGGAATCAAAATATATTGTAAAATATATTTCACTGATTTTTAAATAATTTTATTTATTCTAAATCGAAAAAAATGCTTACTAAAAATATCTTTCTAAACGTATGCTCCTAGTAACATTTCTGGACAAAAACTAGTTTTATACTCAGAAGAAAAAAAGGTGTTGGTAAAACATCCTTTTTAAGAGCTGTTCATATTAACATAATTTTTGATTAATCGAAATTTACATACTCGGATCATAAAAATGAAGAAAAGATTTAAAGATATTTTTAATGCGACAAAAATAAGGTTTTGTAGTTTTGATTGTGATTACCTAATAAATTGTATTAAATATCTTACACTACATTCTACAATCCATATATAAAATTTATGTGTATCTAAGAGCTAAATTATTGTCTTCTTATTAAATAAGGTTTTACTATTTTTAATTTTTTTATCATGCGAAATTAGTTAAGATAATTGATAGCTAAAATTATAATTAAAAAATTTTATACTGTATTATAGCTTGTGCAAATCACTATTAATATGTATTTCTTTCACTAGAGTTAACGATGCCGTTTCAATGAGACCTTTGAACATTTTGAGTTGGTTTGATTTTACATATTTTTTAACAGTTGGCAGAACGATCAAGAAAGATATTAAGCTGTTGCATGAATTCACGATGTCAGTAAGAATGCTATTCATCATTTCAAATTTTTAAGAGAATGGATTAATTTTTGTTTCTTTTTGATGTACTTGATTTCTGTATATTCATATATATGTATTGTCAGTAATATCAAATACCATTCAAATATTATTAATTTTATCTCTATAACATTTTTACTTTCCTATCATTTTTATTTACATATTTATTGAATGATTTAATATTCAGAAAATTTTCACAAAACTTTTCTAATTAATTATTTTAAAATATTTAACTCTTCAGATGATTTTTTTCGACCATCAAAAATTTCCTACATTCTATCGTTGATAATCTATGCATGTATGTTTATCAAGACTGTTTTTCCTGTCCGCAAATTCAATACTTACCAACAGTTTGAGAGTTGAGCAAATATCAGACTACAAGTATAAAATTTTTGGATTCCTTTCATTGTGCGAAATGAATATGGTAATTATCAATGAAAAATATTTCTGTAAATTAATAAGAGGACGAAAATATAAAGAAAGTTTGAAAGAGCCTTCTTCCTTTGACTTTCAACGCACATTTCAAATTGTACATAAGTCAGTCTGATAAGTAATGTGATGTGAGAGTAAGTAAGAAAAAATAAATTATAATAAGCCATATTTATAACTCAATATCTATTAATAGACATTTTAACAGATTTTAATTGTGGTAAGTGCGTTATCTATCAACATTGATTATTTCCATCAATTTTCATTTATGCAATTCTTTCTAACCCCTGAATTCTAATTTATATATAATGTACCACCAACATAGATCATTAAAGAAAAGAAAAAGGAATATCTAAATGAAAAAAGTGAAGAAATTGAAGAGCCCAAAAACAAACGAAAACCTTTGATCGATATATTGCTTGAACTTCATATTGAAACAAACGAATTATCTGAAGAAAGTATTCGGGAAGAAGTCGATACTTTTGTTGTAGCGGTAAGTATCAAGTTACGCAATTGAAAAAAGTCTATATACAATTTGCTAGGTACGCTTATCGTAAGAACCTATGATGAAATATTGAGTAAGTTTCCTTTTATTAAGTTTTCCTCATTTTTTAGGGTCATGATACTACATCATTGGCCTTGACCTGGGCTTGTTACCTCACAGGTTTACATAAAGGCATACAAGCAAAGGCTCAGCAAGAATTAGATGCAATTTTCGGTGATGACCGCGACAGGCATGTTACGAGTGAAGATCTTAACGATATGAAATACATTGAGTGTATTATAAAGGTATATTTATAACAGAAAAAATGTATTTAGTGAGGACGTTGTTTTATATTTTGTTTCATGAAATATTCTTAACGCCGATTTTATCAAGTTAAATTAAGGTTAACCATTGAATAAATGCTCTTTTAGAAATATTTAGCCAGGAAGTACGACTAGAAATTATTTAAAGTGATTTTGTAAAAAAAAGCAGAATTTGTGAAATAATTTTTGTTAATTTAGCCGACCGATGGATAAGTGGTTATCGTTCCTTAGTCCTGAGTTCGGATCCCGAGTTCGAATTCCGGTTTGGGCATGGATGTTACTTTCTTTCTCTGTTCTTTCTGTGTTCCTCTCTCGTTTATTCTCTTATGATGTATGGATGTAACTCAACCGATAAACGGGTTAGTGGTGTTATAGTGCGGGTGACGCTACTTGCCTCCGTAACTTAGTTCACAGATGACCGCTGGATAACGACAAATGAGTAGCAGTTCCTGGCCTTGTTGTGGCATAGGGTTGGTCACCCAAGTGCGCACCGTTGAAAAAAAAGCTTTTGATAATTTAAGTTAAGAAATGATAGGATTAAATATATAATGCAGCGAATCACGCAAGATTTTCCAGAGATGATATTCTATGTAAAAAATTCCTGTTTGAGGATAATTTTACAATTATATTTCTTGTTATTATTATTCTTCTTAGGCTAATTTTACAATTATTTTCTTTATCTTCTATATATATATATATATTTTTCTTGTTTGAGAAAAAAATCTAAACTGAATAAAATAAGTTTGGAAAGCATTTTTCTCAAAACTGAAGTCTATTGTTCTGAATCAAATATAATGTAAGAACCAGCAATAACCATTTATTTGTTTTTTATCTATTAATCTTCTAATTAGTACTTATTTCTCAAGCATTGTATTTGTATGAAAAATGCTGCTATAGATTTATACACGAATTAATAAAATTTTTGAAATGAGAGAATGAGTAAAAGAGAAAATTATTTATAATTTGGTGCTGTAAGAGTCTATGTCAAGACTTGATTTCTTTCAAATTCTCAATTAATCTTTGTTAGCAAATTTCGGTGTTTACTATATGTATGAGCTGTAATCATAAAAATGATAAAGAGGAAAAGTTTAAACACGTTTGTTGTCTTTTGTAAAACCAAATTTATATGTTCCTTTCAATACAAATGAAGACTAATCGTTCACATATGGATTCTTTCCCATTACAATTCCTGAATGTCTCCTTTTAATTCATCAATATTTGCAATTTTTCTTTTAGAATTCGTTAATTTTTGCAATTTGTCTTCTTACAATTCATGAATGTTTGCTATTTGTCTGCTTCCCATTCGTCAATGTGTATAATTTTTCTCTTTACAATTCGTAAATGTTTGCAATTTATCTATGTTTAAATTCGTGAATAGGTATTTTTGGGTTCTATTTTGGAATACTTTAAGGGAAACAATCAAAATTCAAAATCCTCATGTCGAAACGAAATGACAAAGTACTCATGTAAAGGTTGGGTATCTTTTCTTTAGATGAAGAAGAGAGGATTTTAGGCGTTTCAGACAGGTGTTCGGTCTATTGAAGATGTATGAGAAGTACGTCGGGAATGTATTCTTCTGGTAGGGCCACCCAAGTCATGAAGCCCGTTCCCTTATGCCCAGCTAATACTTGCAAGTGAAGCGAGGAGCAAAGTCCGACTTCTGGTGCTTCAGATCTTGTATCTACAGAAGCTGTCCCCTTCTCCTTTTTACCATGAGCTTGTCTACTTCTAATTTACAAGCTTCATGTTGCATCGCCCGTCACGCAAATGAATCAGGGACCCGTTCAGAGCTTAGGAAGAGGGCTCTGTCCGAAAAGTATACGACAGTCTTCAACCAATGTTAAAACTCTCAGAATATTGCAATTTAACATTAATGGTTTGTTTACTCGTGATAAGAGAGAAAACTCTGACCAATTGCTATCTTTGGCTGATATTTATCGTGCATAAATTATTGCTGTCAAGGAAAATAAATTAAAGGAACACTCTAGTCTTAGCATTAAGGGCTTCCATATTTCGAGAGCTGACAGACAGCTACGAGGAGGTGGAAGTTTGCCCTACTTATCAGAGATTTAAAATATAATAGCATTGACTTACATTCAACCACCTCTTCTGATTTAAAGATACAAAGTATTTCATGGATATCATAGCTCAACCTGTGAGAACTCTTTGTTTAAAGATTGTTTTTTGTGCATAAACTGGATCTAGCCCTTATGAATTAAGATCCCTATAATTCTCTTGTCTCCGATCACATTTTCTGCCATATGTTACTACATCTGGGGATTAAACAAAAGCTGTTGGATATATAATCTATCTTGGAAATGAGGTAAACTTCCCCGAAAATGAAAAAGGCTTTTATTATTCCTATTAGGAAACCTGGTAAATCGGCTTGTTCTCCAGAGAGCTACAGATCCATTACACTGACTTGTATCCCCTGTAACATGATGGAGAAAATGGTAATGACCAGGCTCATTCACCATCCTCATACTAATAAAATGTTTCATAAGGAACAATTTGGTTTTAGGCGTGGTCATTCCACCTTGGATCAGATACTATTTTTCAGCCATAGAGTGACAAGAGAGTGACAGAAGCCAATTAATCATACTGTAGTTGCCTTTTTGGATCTTACTAAAGCTTTTGATTAGGTCTGGATTAACAAATTGCTTATTAAACTTTATAAGGTTTTTACATCAGGGAAATAGCTCTTCCTTGATATCTGACTTCTTACGAAACCGATACATTAGAGTGACTTATGGTAACTCTTTATCTAATTATTTTAAGCTTTCTCAGGGTGTTTTCCAGGGATGGATTTTAAGCCCTACATTTTTTTACTTGTTTTTAGCTGGAATTGAGAGAGTTCTGTCAAGACCATGATAAATCGTCATATTTGTTGATGACATTGCACTTTGGACCTCTGGCCGTGATATTGGCCTAATGGAAACTTATCTTTATCGGTCCCTTTCGAATATTTCTGTTTTTGGAGCTGCTCATGGACTTACTTTTAATACTTTAAAGTGAGTGATCTCATTTTTGACAACTAATAGACATCTTTTCAATTATAAACCTCACCTACTCATTAAGGCAGAGGCAGTTGCCTTATCAGAAATGAATCCTAAATACCTGGGTTTTGTTTTTGACAATGAATTCAATTGCAATAAACATATTGATTCGGTTGTCGCAAAGAGTAGAAAACACCTTAATGTGCTCAAATGCATTTCCTGTAGAGACTGGGGTGCTATTGTTACAGTCCTTAGAACCACTTTTATTGCCTTGGTGAGACCCTTATTAGAATATGAATTTCAGGCTTATTCTTTTGCCTCAGCCAGTAACCTTCAAATGCTAGAGGAAGTGAAATTAAGTGCTGGAAGTGGTTTGCGTAGAAGCTGTCCTAATGACAAATGACATAGTTTTATATGAGACTAATCTTTAGCCTTTTTAGTTGCGAAGGGAAATGAATCTAGTCACATATTATAGCAAATTAACCAGCTACTCGGAATCATAATCGTACTTCTGAATACCTGATTAATTGGCAGAATGGTTAACAGTTAAAAAAGTATAGTCAATTTTCCCGAGCCGTTTCACTCAATGCAATTGACAATAATGTTGAGCCTAATTATCTTACTTGTCTCATTAACCCATTATCAGGTTTACCAAATTTTTTTTATCACACAAAGCTTTTTTCTGAAGTCACCAATGCCACATACGCCCCAGATTTATTAAAACAGTGTAATACTTATACGGATGGCAGTGTTGATGATAGCCACTACTCAGGCAATGGAGTTTTTCTTAAATACCCGGATGGATCTAGTGATTTAAAGTTTTGCAGAAAACTTGATTACTGTTCGGTATTTCGCAGCGAACTTTGGGCTATTCAGGCTGTTCTGAACTCAATCAAAAATAAATCTTCTTTTAATAATGTATGGATTTTCACTGACAGTCGTAGCTCCATCCAATAATTGAGAAATTGGGCTAGTGTAACATATCATGTAAGTACCCATATTCTACGTATATTATTTGATCTCTCAACCGCGCATGATATTCACTTCCAGTGGGTCCCCTCTTATGTAGGTTTGTTCGGAAATGAACAAGCTGACGCACTGGTGAAGGAGGGCTCTTCCACCATTGCTTCTCCAGATCTCTATCTTACTCAGAACTATATTCTGCTTGTAAAATTCTTATTTCAAATACTTAGCAACATCCCTCTGCTCATGATTGGTACTGCCATATGCAAAGAAGGGCAATCATTGATTTTGTGGTTTCCAGAACTGACCAGACCGTGATTTATATATTTATTAGAAGATACATCAATTGCCTGTACTTTGACAATCGCATTAAGCATTTCTCTATCTGTAAAAATGCAACTTCAACGAGGCTAGTCTTCAACACTTACTTGAGTGTACTCAATTCTCGATGCAGGAGCTCCTTGGAGAGTGCATTGGCTCATGGCTCTGGTATAGCTCCGTTATTTTGAGTGGTATTTGTAACAATAATAACAAAAGAAAAATCATTTATCAAGTTCTATGTGTGTGTCATACCTTAAAACTCATTATAGTGTGTGAAACAATTTCATTTACAAAAATTAGCAATACTTTATTAATATGAGGAGGAAGAATAACTTAAAATTTGGAGATTATTTGCATTTTTTAGCCTGTTGTATAGTTATCGCTTATTTTCATGAATTTATACATACCAATATAATAGGTCATTTTTCTGCCTTAGGAAAACATTTAGGTGCCGTTTTCTCCAAAAAAGTATCGAAGTCTTTCTAGCCAATCATCTGTTTGTTTTGCAGATTATAGTAAGGTTACGACATTTTCTTTTAGTTTGATATTTGAAAATTATTTTTCTCTCTCATTAATTATATTCTCAATCATTTAATCATCTCTTCTCACGTACAAACTATATCTAAGTTCATATTCAAAATGTTTCAATATATAATTTCGAGCACAGTAATAAAATATTTTGTTGAAATTGATGGATGCTTTGGTTTCTGCGGTAAAGCCTACATGTCAAAATGACCCACAGATCAATTTTTCTGCAGCATTCTTTCTAGCGTAGATTTGTTTAGAATGTTAATTTTATGAGAAGTTTCCAATCCATGATCACTCCTTGCAAAGATAGTTTATGACTTACGCAAATTAAACTACTATTGTTATTATTATGGCGCTTTTAAACTATTATGATCACAGCGCAAGCAACATAAGAAAGAAAAAATTGAGGATTTGAGACAGCAATTTCATTTAGGGTGAGATTACGTGAGAAACTGTAACATGTTCCGTTCAGATCTCAATATAAGAAATACACAATTCTGTCAGAAAAATGTATTTTCTTACTACTTTTATTCTCGATAAGTTGTTCTATATTACTGTTTGATTCTCATCCACATTCAAACTATGAAACTCTTGCTCAGAAGCCTTTATAAAGATGCCGGTTTCACTCGAGTTATGGAAACTGAGTGGTCTTTCAGTTGGATTTTAATTGTTTTTCTAAATCATTGGAGCTCATTATGTGATCCATTGTATGGTTGCTTTAAAGGATGTCATTGATGGTCAGAGAGTAATACAATGTGAGTGCAGTATTGTAAATATGAAATGTGTAAATAAATTATGTAAGTCTGAAAAAAAGAATTTTTTCCTGTGACGAAAAATAATGACACGATCGAATTTGTACATTTGTTCCTTCATACCTGAAACAATTTTAAGCATTGTTTGTTATATAATTCTTTGTACATATCTTCTGGGAATACATAAGTTTTCCCATAGACAAGTTCGACATTAGTTTATTGTAAATCCTTCTAGAAGCAATCTTCATTCCTAGTAAAATGATGGGAAAATTGACCTTCCATCAAGAATTCTAATACAACTTTAAAGAAATTTTCATATGGCTTTGAAAGTATTTGCTAATATCATTCGAAACTGAATGATATGTTGCCGTACGTATGGGATTACTACCACTCAAAATTTGCAGATTTTTGAACAGTGAAGCTTCTAACTGTGTCTTCAGTGGTCAGCAGTGATCTGCATGAGGCAACATAATCTTGAAATCCCACACACTGAAAAGAGATTTACATATAGTTATAGCTTTTTTGTGCAGTACAGATGTAGTTTCTGGCCAGGCACATCTGATGAAATAATTGATAACTATTGGACATTGTATGTTGCGATGTCCTAATAGATTTTGAGACAAAAATTATGATTAACTTATCAAATTTTTAAGTAGTGGATATTTTTGATTTAAACAAAAAATTCAGATAATTTTTTAAAATGTCTTGAGGCTACGAATATAAATGGGCTAAATGCTTTAGTTTCGTACGCAGTATTGTAGAAAGTGATAAATACTAAACAAGAACTGAAATATTTATCAATAAATGTTTATAAAATTTAATAGGCAATGTTAACAATAAAGTGTTTGATAACAAAATTGAAATTGAAAAATAAATATTTCGATTAGAAATTAAAGAATACTTGATCCATTTTTTAAAAATAGGTAAATAGTTATATTAACTAAACAGCAAGAAAATAATATTTTCCTTATTTTTAAAAATGTGTTTTTATTAAAAAAATTTAAACATTATGATATTTAAGTTTTGATTGTGAGTTTAATCATAATATTAAATTACCATTGAAATATTTTGATGGAATTGCACAAGATTGATTTGTTCTTCGATACAAAATATATTATACCACTTGTAGAAGTACGAAATATCTGAAATACTAGATAAATTTACTTAGTATTAAACTCTATTCTTAGGCATTAATATTTTTAAATTGTCAATTTATTTTCTTAAAAAATATAATATAAAATATTTTTGGTGATTATTAATGCAATGAAATCTAAGAAGTGTGATATATTTTAAATACTGAAATAAATATATATTGGAATATATGTTTCAGGTCAATTTTTGTGTTTCAGTCAGTACCTCTAAATGCAAGTGCAATTAAGTGCTGGAATAGTAATATCTAGTTTGCGCAAAAGCTGCGGCAATCGCATAAGTTTATATGAGACTTTGAATTTGCGAAGGGAAATGTCTAGTCAAATACTATAGCAAATTAATCAGCTACGGGAATCATAATGTCAATTTTGAATACGTTATTATCTAGCAGAATGGTCAAAGGTTAAAAAAGGGTAGTCCCTTTTCTCGAACAGTTTCACTTAAGCACTTAACCATAATGTTAATCCTTAGTAACTTTCTTGTCCTATTAATCCATTATTGGAGTAACCAAATGTTTTTTTTTATCTTACAAAGCTTTTTTCTGAAGTCTCCAAAGGCACTGACTCAAAGATTTATTAAAACAGTCGGCTTTTTATGTCATAAATAATATTCCACTTAATGATCTCCATATTTATACGGAGAGCTGCGGTCATGATAGCCACTAAACAGACAATGGAGCTTTTCTTAAATACCCGGATGGATCTAGTGATTCAAAGTTTAGCAGAAACCTTTATTACTGTTCGGTATTTCGCAGCGAACCTTGGGCTATCCAGACTGTTCTGAACTCAATGAAGAATAAAGCCTTTTTTAATAATATATGGATTTTCACTGACAGTCATAGATACATCCAGTACCTGAGCAATTGGACTAGTGTAACATACAATGCTGGGACCCATATTTTTCGTATATTATTTAATCTCTCAGCCTCGCATGATATTCACTTCCAGTGGGTCCTCTCTTATGTAGGTTTGTTTGGAAATGAGAGAAGTGACGGACTGACTAAGGAGGGCTCTTCCTCCTTTGCTTCTGGATCCACGTCTGGATCTTACTCAGAGCTATATTCTGCTAACTATATAAATTATTGGAGTACATTATATGATTCAATGTATGGCTGCCTTAGAGGAAGTTATTGATGGTCAGAGAGTAAGAAAATGCGATTTCAGCATTTTAAATCTGAAAAAAGACATTTTTTCTGTGACAGAAAATATTGACAGAATTGAGTATGTACATTTGCTCCTTCAGGTTTGACAAAATTTTAGGCATTGTTTGTTATAGAATTCTTTGGATATATCTTCTGGGAGGACATACGTTTTCCAGTACACATAAGTTTAGGATTGGTTTATTATAAATCCTTCTAGAAGCAGTCTTCATTCCTTGTAAAATAATGGGAAAGTTGTCTTTCCATCTAGAATTTTAATGAAAATTTAAAGAAGACTTCATGTGACTTTGAAAGCATTTGCTAATATCATTCAAAACTGGATCATATATTGCCATACGTATTTGATCATTACCGCTTAAAATTTATAGATTTATAAACAGTGAGGATTCTAGCTGGGTCTTCACTGTTCATCAGGGATATTCGTGAGGCAAGAGAATCTTGAAATCCCACATCCTGAAAAGAGATTTACATATAGTTTTAGCTTTTTTGTGCAGTACAGATGTAGTTTCTGTCCAGGCACATCTAATGAATTCATTGATAACTATTAGACAATGTATGATGTGATGTCCTAATACATTTTGAGACAAACATTACGATTAACTTACCAAATTTTTAGTTGTTTTTAATTTAAACAAGATAGTTCAGATAATGTTTTAAAATTTCCTGGTGCTACGAAGACAAATAGGCTAAATGCTTTAGTTTCCTAAGATCAAAATATTGTAGAAAGTGATAAATACTAAACAAGAACTGCAGTATTTATCCATAAAGGTTTATGAAACCGTATAGGCAAGATTAACAATAAAGTATTTGATATCAAAATTGGAATTGAAAAATAAATGTTTCGGTTATATATATTAAAAAATAAATGATCCATTATTTAAAAATAGGTAAATAGTTTTATCAACTAAACAGTAATAAAATAATATTTTCCTTAATTTTCAAAGATGTGTTTCTATTAAAAAATATTAACATTATGGTCTTTAAGTTTTGATTGTAAGTTTAAAATATTTTAAGACAAAAATTCTTAAAAGAGTTTCTTTATATACTTCAGATAAACTGCTCAGATAACCTACCAAAGTATGCTGGTTTGGATGAAAATATTACACAGATATTTTAGATTGATAATTTTAAATTACTGGTTTGGATAGAACAATAAAAATACCTGCACAGATATTTTAGTTTGATGATACTTTAGAATTTGCTTAGAAAATACGATGTACAAATGTTTTATAATTCTGATATGTTGCTTAGAAAACTACCATAGTACAAAATAAGGTGAAATCATAATATTAATCTGCCTTGAAATATTTTGATGGAATTGCACCAGAATGATTTGCTCTTCGATTAAAAATATTTCTATTCCACTTGTAGAATTACGATATAATTGAAATACTAGAAACATTTGAGAATTAGTCTCTATTTTTAGGCATTAATATTTTAAAATTATCAATTTACTTTCTTAAAAAAATATTATATAAAATATTTTCTGGTGATTATTAATGCAATGAAATCTAAGAAGTGTGATATATATTTCAAATACTGAAATAAATATTTGTCTTATAAATTTTCTTTGTGTAATTAAAATTCACAAAAAATTTATAATACCGTTTTTTTATTTATTTAAAAATTTTTTATCAATATTTAAAAAGAAAACGCTTATTATAAGTGGAAATTATCAAGTTTTTAAGTGGAATTTATTTTTTAAAATCAATTTTATAGTTTTTTATTTTTATTTTCTTAAATAGTAAATTTCAAATTTTATTGCAGGAAACATTGAGAATTTATCCATCTGTTCCTGCATTTGCAAGAAAAGCAGAAAAAAATATGGTTATTTGTAAGGAAAAATATTTGACTATATCTTTGCCTTTTAATAATCTTTGTATAAACAAGAAACTGCGGATGAAAATTCAGAATAATTTACTGAAATCATGTTACATGTTGAAATAAGCAATTAACTGTTTAAGACAAATGACCATAAGAAAACATAACTGTAAATTCATTTGTATCCTGAAATGGTAAATAAAACGAACGAAAAATGGAAACAGTTGGAACCTAATAAAAATGAGTGATGACAAAATTTTAATTTCATTACAAGACGGTAAAAAATAATAGCCTTTTTAATTTTCCTAGTTACAATGTGTTTTAAGATTAATCTAGAAGAATTACTAATCAAATAATAGATAGTTCTACAATTATTTAAGATTAATTTACAAATCATTATTTTTCATGCTAAAAATGTTTGGAATTAAAAATTAAATTTATTATTTGTCAAGGAAAGTTTTTTTTTTTGTTACCTTCCATAGGCAAATATATTCCACTACAGTATATACAATAGAAATAGAAATGAGAAATACTCTATAAATACTATTTTAGTGTTGAAAAGTAAAATGATTTGATTTGTATTTTAGTTTTCTTTTCTTAACATCATATTTTTACCAAAAAAAAAATAACAAAAAAATTAAGACAGAAGCTACATAATTGTTGCAAAAATATCCAAAGACCAAACTGGAAATCAAACTCACAAACTAAGTTTATACATGGGTTCTAAATATTCAAGCAATAATTACTGAAGTGTAATAATCAAGAAACCCATTGAAACTGAATTTTTGGCAAAACTAAGATGCGTGCTTAATCATAAGCCTCTGATATTACCACTCTGAAGTGTATATACAAATAAGAACCACATAAAATTTCAAGGATTTGGATATTTACTCATTATTCACCAACTTTAACATTTGCCCTGAAGTTTACGACTGACTCTTAACAATCATCATTCAGCTTTTGCATTCTAAAAAGAATTCTCATAAAAATTAATAGTATAACGCGTAGCCTAAAGAAACATTTCCAGCAAATACCCATCATGACAAATAATGCAGCAAAAATCATCCAGCCTTTCCATTCTTCAAAAATAGCTGCCATGGAATCTGGAATCTTCTTAACTCCGTGTAACCCCCATCTTATCACTAGAACATGTGGAGCTGTGGGGAAAATCACTTCAAGTTCTCTCTACAATGCGAGAACTATTAGAGCATACCAACTTAATGTGGAAATTTTTAAAAGAAATAAGTAGAACGAATCTAATGTGTTTTATGTGATTTAATTTTGTAGAAGAAGGCCAAGAATTGTAATCCGACAGAGTGGAGTGCTTCCCCAGAAATTGACTAAAATTTTTGTGATCAGCATTGCACTGAACAGAAAAGAGATATATTTTATATGCTAAGCAAATACTTACATTCATTAACAAAACAACAAAATGGGAAGGAAGAATAATATCTGTGCACACACACACACACACACACACACACACACACACACACACACACACACACACACACACACACACACACACACACACACACACAGAATAATATTCAGTTACACACACACACACACACACACACACACACACACACACACACACACACACACACACACACACACACACATACACATATATGTATTGCCTATAAATATAAGTATACCATATATATATGTATATACTCTCCTCTTATATATATATATATATATATATATAAGTATATATATATACTATATATATATATATATATATATATATATATATATATATATATATATATATATATATATATATATATATATATATATATATATATATATATATGTATATATATATATATATATATATATATATATATATATATATATATAAGACATAATAGAGTTATATCTTTCCAGAAATTTCTACAAGAAATATGCTTCGAAAAGCAATGGTATAACGAAGATTTGATCCGAGACCTTCTGAACTAAAAAAGTATACCGATGCTCATTAATTGCCGATCTGGACTTCGAAAGAAAAATTCTCTCTAGGAACAGATGCATTGGAAATCTCGTAGAAACCACACTCACTCTATTTAACGAGTGGTATGAATGGTGAGAAATTCCCTCTAGCCAAGAAGAAACGATACACTATAAAGTTTGGCTAGTATTACCATTGAATTAAGAATTTATTTTTATCCAAATGGATATTGGGATGTCGAATAATTATTTCTTATTTGATAAGCAGACGTGCAGAAATCTTATAGCATATTTGGGGGAGCAGACCTATGATAATCAGTTTCGTCCGTTGAGCTATAGGAATTTGGGGATATTTGGCTTGTACTGACCATATAATGTATATTTGACTTGTTGTTGCAGCAGCATGCTTTCCTATACCTTGCAGAAAATATTTTACCTATATCCATAATGAATAATTTACTTGTACTCTCTATAATGGATATTGGACCCGTACTGTCTATAATGGATATTACACTTGTACTGTCCATAGTGCATATTTGACTAGTACTGCTATTTGAAAGTCAACTCAACTGTTCGTTAAAGAAAAGTACCCACTATAATAATTAAACAAAAAGAAAGAATGCGAAGAAAATGCTTTGCATCAAAACATTGAATTTAAGTAAAAATAACATGAAAATTAACTAAGTGATTAATTTGACAAAAAGTTAAATTAACAATCTGAATTATAAAAAGCTTAGTAAAGTCCTAGTTGAAGTTTAAGAATATAAGTGAAAAACAAACTTATGATATATGTAAAACAATACTTAATAATGTGTACAAATAGTTAATAGTAAATTAAAATATTGAAAATAAGACAAAAAAACTAAAATAAGAAAAGAAAATGAAAATATTGGTGTATGATTCAGAATATTTTAAGCGACTTATAAATAAAAACAGCAATTATGCTAAACACATTAAGAGGCTAAAGAGTTAAATAGTGTAAGCCAGAGAGATCATGTCTAAAAACTGGCTTCTAAACCTAGAATATTAAAATACTTCTTGATATTCACCGATAATTAGGACATAAAAATACAGTACCAGTCAAGACTCAATTAAAAAGGATTTAATTACAAGTAAAACACTAATAAATAAATTGATGTTTGCAATTCAAAAATGAAAAACGTTCCATTTTAAAAACAGAAATTAATCTGAAAGTAAATAATAAAATGAATTTAATAATTAAACGATATGAATTATTTAGCCTAAGTTAAAGTAAATAAAAACAAACACTAGAAATATTAAAGTTGGTTAAAAACTTAACATCTAACTGTGCTAAAAATAATTAGACATTGACAACTCTCGCCTTTTTAAGTATATACTTTAAATGGAAAATGACATAAACAGGAAGTTTCTTAACTGGAAAAATTAATTATAAATTTTATATTATTGATTATTGTTACTTTTAATTTATTGTGTGATAATTTTCATATCATAGTTTAACGTAAATTTTATATTTTATATATTGTAACTTATATGATTATTTATAAAATCCGCAAAATCCTCTTAAGTTAGGAAGATATTTACTTTAAATAAGCATGGGATTTTTGGCACGAACCCCAGAATTTCTATAAATACCTGACTTTAATAACTTCATGAAATTAAACAATTCCACGAAACTGGATTTCAATATAAAATTTTCAAATGCATTTATTATTTTAAATCAATAACATTGGTTCCGAAAGGAAAGATTGAAATACTGTCTTTCAACATATATAATAAGAACTATGAAATAACAATTACAGCTTGACTGATGCCACTTAAATTATTTGTCGTTCTAGTTAAATGAAGACACACAGTGCTTTTTAAATGATTCTGTGAAAGCAATGTTTGTGTTGTACATAGGAAAGCTGAAATAATTACTTATTTAAAATTTCTTTACTCTGATAACTATTTAATTATAATAAGTAAAGATTTGTGATTTTAATACATAATAGAATTCTATTAAGATCTACTTGTGGGTAAAAATTTATGGTGCTATGGAAAAATTTCTATTTAGCATTAAAAGACAGGAACATCGTTAAAATGGGGCTGTTTTTCGTTTCTTTCACATGAGCCTGTATATTAAAACTAAAAAAAACAGGTAACGAATTTTCGGATCCCACGTTCTACAAATCTGTTTTTTACTATTTCAGCAATATTAATTTCAAAAAATGTTTAAATTTAACGTAAGCAATGCAACAGTCTTAAGACTCAAAAGAGATTGCGTTCAAATATTGTAATTATTAATTCAGAATTCTGTTATTAATATTGTTTAAAATTTAAAACGTCTTTGTGCTGATTTTAGCTAATCATAAAGTAGATGTTTTGTCTTGTCTTTTCATTTTGCTTTTTCTGCTCTTCTATTGACCATGTGTTAATGGCTTGAATCAATAGAAAACGACTTCCTGAACAAATGTTTTGCTCCGAGTATAAGAAATCGTTTTCTTTAACAAGATGAACTTCAATGAATATTCTTGAACAATCGATAGTAAACTTCGTATTGTTTGCTGCATTGAGAAGAACGTGATTTTAAGGCAGGCAGAAAATTCGTTCATAAATCGGATTTACAATACCGTGTCATTACGATGTGACGTGATTAAATATAATCTGACATCCGACATTATAAAAACCAATGAGAATCGTAATAAAGCACGTACTCAGGATCTCAGCTGTAACGTGAAAGAAACAACCACTTTATGGTTGAAAAAACTA
>CM057810.1:94123480-94180897 GCA_030067965.1 Latrodectus elegans | reverse complement strand
GAATACTTTATTCATCTAAATATCAAAAATATGCAAAATATGTATAGAACTAAAAGTTTGCATCTTTCTCACCTGAACAAAGAATTTTAAAAACAAAACTTATTATTTTATCAACCATTTTTTATCAGAACAGATGAGGAAAGAGTAACTCCTGTGGCTTAAGCAAAAATATTCCTCCCGAATCATTTTAAGGAAAAGGAATGATGTTGAAAATTTTCGAGTCATTGTCTTCTAGCAATGCTACAGAAATGATGTTAAATATTTTTCAGTTATGGAAAATTTTAATTTTAGCAATTTAGACCTTTTCAATTCATTATATGTCATATCATAATATTTTTTACTTATGTAAAATTTCTATTTTAGTAATTTTAATCTTTATAGTTTATACTCTATTAAAAATGCTATTCAAGAGACAGAAGTATTCTAAAATTATGCCTTCTTTGGGATTACGGTTCACGAATGTGTTAGGGCATGTAAGGTTACTTTCCTTTTAGTTACAGTAAGACAGGATGGAATGGATATTCAAAAACGCACATGTAAGTATATTATTATTTCTATTATTGTATTAACTGTTAGCTAAATGACTTCATTACTATGGGGAGGAAGATATCTCATTTACAATTTTATAGTCATAAAGGTATGGATAAATAAATTTATATCATAAAATCTTTTTTATAATTTTAGAATAAGAGATTTAGTTTATAGAAATATTCTTAGTATAACTCTAAACTCTCAATATAAAAATGTGCATCTGTTTTTTTGAGTAAAACTATTTTGTATAAATGATTTATTACTTATGTTGCAAGTTTTTTGTCTCACAAGAGTATTCAAGGTAATTGTGGTACTTACATATGCATCATATATAGTCTAAATTTTAGATTTAACAAAATATACTCATAAATTTATATCAATATTTTGATGGATTGTGAAAAAATATAATAATGCTCATAATAGTAAAATTAATATGTATAATTTATAACTAATTAAGTGAATACGAAATTTGAAATTGAATTTACAGAGATAAATTGATTGAAAAATTACAATATATTGATTTTTTATTGAAAAAAAAAATTGGCACTTATTACGATTTTAGGGAGTAAATATTAACTTTTGAATTAATTAAAACTTTTTTCAAACTGTTTAAGTGTTACAACAAATGGATACAGAAAATAAAGATTTATAATAAAATACAATTCTTGTTAAGAAATAAATTTTAGGACTTTTATAAAATTATTTTTTGTATACATCATTTTTCAATATAAATTGTTTCATAATATAAATGAAAAAGCATTTTCTTAATAGTTAATTACGATTTTAGGATAAAAAGGTTTATCTTTTGAATTAATTAAAATTTTATTCAAACTAATATTTGCATTTAAATTGCTATAAAATGATTCATTATAAATACAATAATTTGATTCTGATTGAAATCGTATAAATTGAATAATTTTCAAAGACTAAATTGTCCTTTATTATGAATAATTACATTTATGGAATAATTCATAAAATCTTTCTTATTTTTAAATAAAAAATACATTTATATGAGCATCTAAAAATTGAAAAACCTTACAGAATACATTAAAACTACGAAAAATCTAACAAAATATTTAATGGGAAATTATTTCAAGCAAAATTAAAAATAGTAATATGGTGAATTTCGTTATTAAAAATAATTTCTGCATTTTTAAAAAAGTATTTAATGTGATTATGTAGTAATTTTCTATTTTAAAATAGAATTTTCAGAGTTAAATTAATTGCTATTTCAAAGACATATTTAAAGTTAGCTCTTTAGCTATGTCTTTGAAATAGCATAATTTTTGTAAGTATATTTTATTAAGAAATAAATTCACAAATCCAGTCTTTTGTTACGTTAGAAAGCTACTCTTCATCTTTTTGATTTAAAAAAATATTTTTAAAGTGTGGCCTTTTTTAAAAAAATTAACTTACTTTTCTATACACAAACATAAATAATTGCTCAGATGAGCTCCAACTGTTCTTTAAGATTAATAAGTTTGGAATACCCACTTATCACCAATCGCATCATAATTTTGAACTCGCGCTCAGTTGACGACATCACGTCTAAGCCGGCTACAACCTCTCATATCCAAGACACAACACCTGAAGAAAATTTTTCTTAAAAATATGCTTTTGTATTCAAAATTCATGACTTTATAAGAATTTGAAAACAAATAGCTGTTTAAATACGACTTTTCATAAAATGGACCATTTTGGCACTATATCGAACAGAATCTTCAATTCTGCTGATAATCTTTTTACAACTAGCCCCACTCGATTTTTCATGGAAAGAGTAAATATTTCATGATGGTTGCTATTTCGGTTAACTTTATCTAGAAATCCAATTTTTTTTACCTAATTATATATTTAACATCGTCTGTCAAATACCAACATTTTTTTCCATTGCCAACTTCTTCATTTTCTGGATTCTGGATCACTTTCTACTGGAAGTCTGTGAACCCTGACTTATCTTAAAGTTATTTCCCATAATTTTTCTGTAACGTTGTAAGCATACAGTTAAAAGTGATTATAAACTTCTAGAGTTGAGATAGTGTTCTTGTTTTTCTCATGAATCTTTATGTTCAAGACATATCGATCACCCTCTTATAGTTTATGGAAGAGATCAACATTTACAATTTACATCCGAACTTTCATTCTAGTCCACTACTCACAAAATAATCAATAATGGACGATTACTTTTATATTTGTACTGAAAAGTATTGAAAATGTTTGCCAGAAATGAGAGAAAATAAATTAAAATGGCTATAATAAAAAATACAAAATTAGCTATAATAAATTTCTTAAGACAGAGAATTAACTATACTATTTCTCATGAAGGAGGGGATTATCTATAATAATTCTTTTCAAGAAGAGGATTAACTATAATATTGCGCTTTAATTTCCTCTTTCTCTTTTAAAAATTTTCTTTTAAACAATTTACAATATTGCACACAACAAAAGTATTGCACACTCATATTTCCTTTCCTGATTTACTTAAAATATTTTAAAAAGAAATTAATGAAATTTATCATGTTTCATAAAAAAAAAATCTGTTTTGTTTGCTGACTAGCAAGCATTAGACAGAAAACACATAAATCGTTTCCCTGTTATTTTTTAAATTCGTTCTGATTTTTCAAACATTGTAAATGTGTATAATTATTAATATTACTAAAAAAAAACTAACATAAATTTCCGGATTTGAATTGTATGTAAATGAAAAATTAAGGCCACTTTTCATAACCATTAAGAATATGATAATTATTTAGCTTTATTCAAATTTATGTATTTTTTATAGATTTACTACAATTTATGAAATCCTACTCTTATCTGTTTAAAAGAACACGTGGTATTCGCCAGCGTTGGCTTTTTTCCTGTTATTCTGCTGAATTCAACAGAAGCAGTAGAGGTATAAAATATAATTTCTTGGTTTTGTTAAATATATGAACAGATAGTAATTTTTATACATGCCTATTATTTCCATTTCATCTTAATATTTCTATTAGTCTATTTTTAGCCTATTTAGTCCAATGAAGTCACTGAATAACATCTATCATGATCGTATTACCAATGGACAATTATGTTTTATTTTATAATTGATTAAACCACACAATTATTTGTGTAAAATTAGATTGTCAATTGAAGAATTTTTAGAAAAATAAAAAAAAAATGTATTCGAATATATTCACACATATTCGAAAAATCTATATAATTAGTACACGTTATGAATATTTTCATAAAACAAATGCAGGAAAGTTTAAAAAAAAGCATAGCTGGCAATGCAGATAATAAAGATGGCATTATCTATTGCAAACTTTTATTATTATACATATTGAGCATGTCTCAAAGCACAAATGAGGGGATTCGTTATCGCTGAAAGTCTATCTCAGAAAATCAGCTACACAGGAATATATGCTTTGAACAATAGTTTTGTATTCAGTCGTTGATACACAAACGCATAGAAATCCTTATTATATAAAACACATTTTATTGTCTTATGCATAATGTATATGACATCAAAAACAGAATAATGTACAGAAGAACAATGAAAATATTTATAATAAAATATTTAAATTAAAAATTTTGGTCAATGCACTACCTTTCAAAAAGTTTAGGAACAACATGCTTTACTAAGCTCACCATCGAATAATTATACTTGTATAACAAATCTATATTAACTCTACTGACAAGAGATGGCGTTACTGCCCAATAGAGTGAACTTATTAAATATTCAGTATCGAATAAGAAATACAAATTTATGATATAGAAGAGAGTTGTGAGCAATGGAAGGTGAACCATCCAGTTCATACATAACTTTGTTTATTATTTGTAATGTACTTTATATCCTTATATATATCCTTGTTTATTATTATGTATTTTCTTTTGTAACTGTTTTAATCATCTGTAATGTCGAAACAAATATTTTGTTTTGTATTATTCTAACTTCCATAATCATACGTCCCTATACACTAACAAAATGACACGAGTGAAGAAAAATTGGAAACTTCAAATGTTCCAGGCCAAATTCCAACCACAACACCTGCAGAAGACCGTTTTATAGCTGTTTTGGTCAAAATGAGAAGGAATATTTCCTTGCTGCAACTAGTTGCAGGCCACCCTGGAGTATAATGGAGAAGGTTGTCCGCTAGTGCGGTTCAAAAGTGTCATCAACATGCATGTCTCTGGCAAGGCGATCAGTTGTTGACGCACCAGCATGCTTCCCTGTATCTAGCTTTGAATTGGGCTTTATTAGTCAGAAGGCGATCAGTTGTAACTCCATCTCACAGTACGATATAGAAGGATCTACTTGCCTTGGACAAAGTTACACCTTTCTTAGATCAGAAAACGCTTGACTTCTGTATTTTTACAAACAAATCCAAATTCATACTTGGGTGAGTGATACAGGGCATGCGCAAATTTAGAGAGAGCAAAGACCAGATACCATCAATCCTACACTGTGGAACGACACAATTAAAGCAGTTATGGTGTAATGATTTCAACATAAACCTCATTTGGTGGTCTAACTGACCTACATATGTTGTAAAAGGAAGTTTGAGATATCGGGATGAGATTCTTGATCCATATATCTACCTATATGCCGATGTAATAGGCAATGATTTTAGATGGATGATAACACGTAATCTCATCGAGCTGTTGTTATTGAGAGTATTGGTTTGGAAAGAATATAATGGCCAACTTGATCTCCTTATCTGAATGCAATAGACCATCTGTGTAACTACCTTATTAGACAAGTTGTTGGTTTTAGTCTAAGGTCTGGGTAGAACTGGAAGCCTACCAACTTCATGTTTAGTCTTTTCTTCCCATTTCAGTAACCAGCAACTAAGCTGAAAAAATGGATAATCGATATCACCAATTCTTTCAACAGTTAAGTTTGGAGGTATCCTTAATAAAACTGCATTTTGTAATGTTTCTATGATATTTTACAACATAAAAGTACGATTGTTTTTTTTTTTTCCAAGAAAAGATTTTGTTATCGAGATTGATTTTTCTGTTGTTAATGCTTTAAGCATTTTTCTTATGGAAACTTCTTCTTTGCAATCAATACATATCTGTCGTGTGCGCATGTCATCTAAATGTGGTGTTTCTACATTCATGTAATTGAAAATTAGGAACAAGAAATTAGTTGTTCTTTAAAGTTTGAAAGCAGGGTGTTTAACAATAAGTAAATTTTAAGTTTACTTTCTTTACCTTTTTTCCTAAAATTTCACAAACATTTTTGAAATAGGTCAAAAAAGAAATTATTAATTAAAAATTTTAATTTAACATGAAATTACATTTAAAAAAATTCAAGTTTTGTTCAAAAATATTCGTGAGCTTTAAATTCCTCAATAAAATAATTGTCAATAGGATACTCGTTTCTCTTCAATATATATATATATGTATGTATGAATGTATGTCCGATAAATGTAGTACTTTAAAAAAATTTATGCTCATAAACATTAAAAATCATCTAATTTCTTTATATTTTGTTACATAACATGAGATAGGGTAACTCAAAACATTTCTATTATTTGAATAGATTTGCAGATAGAAAATTAACATCGAAAGGAAACATTTCTAGATAATTTCTTAACAATATAAAGAATGAAATTTTCAATACTCAAAAGATATATTTAAGATTTTGCTAATCGTCATTCAATAAATTACACAGATTCCATTTTTCTGCAATATCTTCTGGTTTGTTGATACGCAGGAGCAATTTTGTAGTATATTTACTAATTTATGGCATGCAATACCACTAATACAGTAACTGCTCAGTAAGTTTCGACACATTAAAAAAATCTGAAGTTGTTCCTCTAACATGTTTCAAATTATTTGAATTCTGTAATTGTCTTCATATGTATTAATCTAATACTTGAAAAAGTCTACTAAAAAGTGGTATTTTTCACTAAATAATGTAAAGAAAAATTATATTAAATAAAAATCTATTATAAATGGTGAATCTATGTTAGAAGTTCAATGTCAACTTCATCGATCATCATTGAGCATAGACTTCAACTTTGCATAAACACTGTAGAGGGACTGACATATTTTTATGTTAAATTCTTAAGAATTAGAGAATGGTATTCATTTTTGAAAGAATTTCTAATATTATTTATGTTGCTGATCCTTAGTCTGCATTAAAGTCTAAGAGTTATCCTTAGACAAATTAAATAATCCAATTGGAATGCCATCCATTTGGATTATCTAAAGTCTTTGATGCCTGTAAATTCAAACAAATGCTCATTATAACATCAGACAAATCTATGAGACTTATTCCATATTAATAGTGTAAAATATTTCCCTTTCAATCACTTATAACTAAAATGGAACTCATTGGCTTCTTTAATACCCATGCTTATAGCATTTCCTACAAGTGGAATCTTGTTCTGCAACACTAATTAAAGTCAAATGATCAATTATTTGCAAAATTCATCAAATTGTTTTAACAAGTCAGAGAGAGAGAGAGAGAGAGGGAGGGAGGGAGGAGAGAGGGAGGGAGGGAGGGAGAGAGAGGGAGAGAGATTGTGTTATTTTCATTATAAAAACATAATTTTAACAAAATGTATATAAATTTCATATTATTTCTTCAGGAATTATTAAGCGGATCAAAAGCAACGGAAAAATCCATGATGTATAATTGGCTTCTCTGTTGGCTTGGTACAGGACTTATCATAAGGTAAAAGTTCCCTTTTTCTTATAATACAATTTTCAAAGAATTAAGTTTTAAGTAAATGAAATCTATAAAATTTCATAGAAAATTCTCTTGAAAAATCAACACTAAAAATATTTTTATTGTTGTTGTTACTTATGACACACTTGGACAAGACAAGCTCGCTATGTGGTTGGCTATGCTAATTTGAGTCAGTAAAGTGCGTTTATCATTTTAATCAGAGAACTACAAAGTCGGTACGACTTTACTCCTACGATATATAGAATCAGAAGAGGATCCACTATCTTGATTTCAACATTAATCTGAAGGGGAAGAAATTTTCCTCCAGATGATTACAACCCTAGTAACTGTTCAATAACGGACCACAGGACTTATGATTCCACATATTTAACGAGCACGTACATCACATGTACTCGGTGGGTCTTAGGTGGCATTGGGGATAGAACCTTGTCCTTCCTAATGGAAGGTGAGAGCCTAACCTTTAGCTACCACTAAAAATGCTGTTGTCTACCATTAGGCATCCTCTTTTTTTCTAATAGTGGGTACTGAGTGAGTAACTTTTCATCACAAGAAGGCTTTAAACTATTACTTTCGCTAAAAAGTCATTTTATATAGGCTTATTTCTAGTATTTTGATACCTTTGTAGTAAATTGCATATTTGTCCAAGATTTATTAATTTCAGTGTAATTATTTCAGAATTTCAGGCAAAATTAATGAAGAAAAAATATTTAATAGTTAAAGTTTAAAACTCATTATCAAACAATATAAAATATTTGCATTAGAGCTCCAGTTATAGGAATTAATTGGAATCGAACCCCATTTGGATACTCAAAATTATGTTAAATTCGATTTTCTCTAAAAACTGGGTTTATACTAAAAATAAAAATTCTTTGTTGATTATGGGAGAAAAATTACATATTTTTAACGAAAAAGAAATTTTAATTGCAATTAAGAGAAAAGGCAACTCTTTACCTGTTACATGCAAGTGTTGTTTGTTTATAAATTATGCATATACAGTGACGTAAATGGAAATTATTGTCTGCTGAAGATCTCGGTCAGAATAAGCAGTTTCCCTGTCTTCATCCGTTTTCAGGCAGACAACTCCAGCATCCGCTTGACAATGAAAACTCATATGTGATCACAATCGGGCTGATATTCACTTCTGAGCAGTTTCAAAGCCGGTAAATTTTTAACTAGTTAATGATACCGCGTCTACTTCAACTAGGATATTAGGGTCATCTTCTTAATTTACACTTTCAACGTCTATGAACAATTTTAATTTAAAATCCTAGATTTGACTTATATTTCTTTCTTCTGTTCTTCAGCAATCAATTCTGCCTATCCAAAAATTTTCAAAAGAATATATCTAAATTGATCTAAAGTGACACGTTTTTTTTCACTCTCTTTTTCATTCCAACCTTCTCTCTTTTCTAAATTTTACTTTTCTATAGCTTTTGCCCTTTTTCTCATTTTCCTTATCTTCTTCATTTCAATTTATTTTTCTGATATTCTGAAAGTGATTCGGATAAAAAACGGCTTGGATAGACTGAGTATCAGATTATTGGAGCTGTACTGTATTTATGGAGCATAATGTAAAGCAATATCTGCTAATTAATCTGTAAATGCAGTAAAATTTTAATAGAGATTTTTGTAATTTTTTTAAATAATACCACGAAAATGTTTTTCAAATAATATCTTAAATGTTTTTTCCATAAATTTTTTTTTGCAAATGATATTAAGATTTGAATGTTTTTTAGATATTGAAAAAACATTTTTGTATGTAATATTATTGTAATTGGTTGTCGACATTGAGATACATCGGAAAAACAATTGTATTATTATAATTTCGATGTATATCAATGTCATCCTGAGATATAATGTCGATATATATTTCAAAGATTTGATATTTTATGTAATACAATATAACATAGATAAACATAATACAAATTAAATTTTATATCTAATACAATATTCAAGAAATTATAATTTCAATATCTAATACAAAATATCGGATGTTCATTTTTTTTATATATCTAAAACAGAAATATAACTAAAAACATAACTCTTAAATTCCAAAACATTTTTCTCCAGCAAAGAATTTTTAATCAACTATTCCAACTGATTAGTTAAGAAAAAGGAGTCATTTATTTAAATGCTGTAAATACGTACTGATTAAGCAATCTTAGAAAATTGTTAACTATGTTTTATAACAGCAGGTCCTTTCGATGATGCGCAATAAAAATATATTTTAGAATTTTTGTAGCAAGAATAAAAGCACTACAAGAGATATATTTTGGCATACATTTATTTTTCTAAAAATTGCGACAAAAAAAATTATACCTTTATATTTATTGACTTCTGATCAAAGCAACCATCACTTAAATCTTCATATTCTCGTAATATTTTAATTAGAAGAAAATAAATAAAATTTAGCAACAGTAAAAAATTAAGAATTTTTTTTGTCATTCATAAAATTATGCATATTATAAATTTAATTATTCTATATAAATTTCTTATACCATATTAATTAAATAAAGCTCTTTAAGTATAAGCAACATTTCCAATTTTATTTTCTAGAAAATATAAAACGTTTTTCGCTTGAGCTTACCTTTTAGTAAGCAATATAGATGAAGTCGTAAGAGAAATATTATGATTATTATGACAGAATTATGACATTATTATGAAATATTATGACAGAAAAATTATAGGTTCTGAAGAATACTATCACAAAATTAAAATGACACTGAAAACCGCACTTTCATCTGCAGTTAATAAATATGGTATTTTAAATTATTACCATCCTTTAAGAGGAATAAAAATTATCAGCTTCTTTAATTGTTTTGCAAAGCTTGTTGATTTTTTTTCTCTAGTTATTATTAACATTGTCTACTTGCATATTTGTGTTAAAATGAAGTTTTGATGAAAAAACCAAGTTTTTCATACTAATTATGCTGACATTTTATCTTCTGATAGTACTATATTAATATTTGACTCCTATAATAACATTTAAACTTTCCCTTTGTGTCAAGCAATCTGATTTGAACATGCACTTAATTTGATTTGTAAATGTTTTTGTACTCTTTCGATACCAAAAACATGGTTTCAAAATCGTTATCTATCACATTCAATTTTTAGATACTACTTCTAATTTTATTTCTTCCTGTATACTTGAGAAATAAGAACAGAAAATTTCTTTTATATTTTTATTTTTATGAAAAATCTTAACTTGATTGTCTCCATAAATATCAGCAATCAGCATAGAAATCTCAAGAATTAAATTCAACTTTAATCTTGATCATTTCTACATTTTTATTTTTTCCTCATTTCCAATACCCTATGTGTTGTAATTTAAAAAAACACAGAATTTTACAAATCATATTGTTATATAACCAATTCGAAAAACATGAATTCATCTCAATACTTTCGATCCTTTCAACTATTGTTAGACATAACATTCCTAAGATTTATCAATGGTATCCCTGATTATCTTTTTCTCAAAATACTTTTACGATTAAATTTACGTTTAGATTTTTAGAGATTGTAAGCATAAGAATTTAAAAAATTACGATATTATTAAATTAAATGTTGTAATATAATTGTGCGAGAGGGCCGGTGGCATTAAATAAGGATTCGCGCTTTTATACCACGGGTTTGAGTTTCGATCCTCAGTCTAACTAGAGTCGACTCATACTTTCATTACATCGTTGGGATCATTACAATCCGAAATTTTAGCTTTTTAAATATTAGGATTTTCGTCTAATTAAATATAAAAATTAACTGTAAAACACTATTAAATATTTAAAATAAAAATTCTAATCTATTATGCTGTTTTTTATTACGGTAGTCATGGTGAAAAGTGGAAATCGCATCGAAAGAAGCTGACTCCAGCTTTCCACTTTGATATATTGAAAGAGTTTTTGCCAGTCTTCAACGAAAAATCTCAGCAGTTAGTGAAAATTTTGAAGAAAGATACAACAAAGGATTTTACAAATATTTTGGCTCTCTTACAACTTTGCACTTTAGACATAACTTGCCGTAAGTGACATTTAAATATTGAATGTATAATAAAGAAATATTAGTGATATTGGTTTTCTACTCTTAATATATATATAAATTAGAACCATTTAGTTAGTCAATTACTTATATTAGTCAGTAGTATTAAATAATGAAACAAAATATTTAATGACGTTTCAGAAATTACCTTGTAATCCATACTCAAATATCCGAATGTAAAATTACGTACTATTATTAATATACATCAACTTATTCGGCAGTGTTCTGAATTATCACGAAAAATAAACAAAAAACTAAACTTTGGATCTTTGATAAAAATGATCTAAAATATTTATATATTTAGGTGTCGAAAAAAATATTTTAACATAATGCTATAAAACATTGCCTTAACTGAAAAATGAATTTTTATAAGACACTGTTCAATCTTTATCAGTTTTTAGCATTTATGACAGTATTTTTAAATAAGAATCAAGGTATAGAATCAAATGTGACCAGTGTTTTCTATGATTTGCACCAATATTTTGACAGATAAATACAGTATCAGAGTACAATTTACGTTGTTTCCTCATCGTGGTTTTATTTTTCAATATCTCTTGATTTCGCATCAGTTTTGGTGTCAGGAAAAAGTTCATTCGATGAATAGTGAAAAATATATCGATGATGGTGGATTCACTATTACAGTCCAAGAACTTCGGAAACTAAATGGGCTTTTATCCTGTACCTGACATGCAGTGACTTTTCTACTCCGTATCTAGGAAGAGACAGTACTACTTTCAAACAAAGCTACTATTCAAGTTGATTTTCAAGATTTAGTCTTCTGCATTTTTTAAATAATTAAGTATATCATCTCTTTTAATATAATTATTTTGTCTTTTTTATTTCAACTTAGTACAAAAAAACATTCTACAGCTATTAGTAAAATAAAAGTACTAAAAATGTTTGACATTAATTTTTAAAGAAATTTTGGACTAATTTTTTCAAAATTTAAATTGGTTTTTTTTAGATTGTATAACCCCATTTAATCTAATTTCATCATGATGAAACTTTAGATTGATGTGTGTATGTATAGATTTTATTCTTATGATAATCTTTGAAGTTGAAGCCATAGTGGTGGTTATTTCAAAACTAGTTTCATATATTCTCACGAATAATAAAGTGTATTATACTCTTCTAATTTTGTCACCTTTCACAAAAAGCTTCAGCTGCCTTCCAGCCTCGAGATCATTTTATATTTGTCTCTTACTTAATTAAATATAATCAAAAGAAAAAAAGATCTTCTCATATTTTATATCTCTTTTAAAGAGAGCTTGAAATTTAATTCCCGTCAGATGAAGTTATCGATTTCATCCTTAATAGTAGATAATCAGATATAATCGATAGAAATTCCTCATGAACAATAACATAAATTCAAATACGACGTTAATTTGAAATCCATTTTACATTTATTTAAAGATTATAATTAAAACAAACTGCAGGTTTTCTTAGAATTTGCTTGCTTTTTTAAAAAAAAATAATATTGATATTGAGTCTAAATTCATAATGAAGATTTGATTTCTTAATCTTACAATTTTCCGCAAGTTTCTTTACTGCATCATGACACATTTTGGAAAACATAATTAACACTAAATAGTTATCAGGATGCCACTATTCAATAACTGTTATCCTATACTCTAGCGCACAATTTTAAATTTGCAAAAATATAAATTTGATAAGCCTTTACTTCTAATGTTAAAAAAAATCTTGTTTCTTATCATCAACCATGCATATGTAATTCTTGCAATTGAAAATTAGTTTTTCTATCAACGGTAAATTATTCCTTTTTAAATTTAACATTTAAAAACAATTCATTATATTTCATTTAAAAATTTGCACATCATAAAAGCATTCTCTTTTGAAGGGATTTCTTTTTTGATGAAAATAAAAAATTTCAATAAAAAATAATGTCTTAAAAACTGTTTTAAAGTTTTTTGTTCACGTTTCATAGGAAGAATACATAAAAATAAATAAACGAACATATAATCAAAATTCAACAAAAACAAGGCATTTATAAAAATAAACAAATTCACTAAGAAATAATTACCCAAGGAATTACAGAAAATTCTAACTAAAATTACTGTTTTAAACATAAATATTTATCGTTTAACATAAAAACATTTACGCATTATATAATAATTTAATTAACAAACCCAAAATAATGCAATTAAATCTCACAAAAGTAAGTCTCAAGCATCGATTATTTGAAAACAAATAAAATAATACTTAAAATACTTGAAAAATTCATTTTTGATTCGAAATTATTAAATACTAACTTTCGTATACTTTTTCTGAGCGTTTCAAATAATTTTCGACCAGTGACGTGTTGGGGAAATCGAATTCAAATTTTGTAAAACTAAACAGATTTTGTAAAACTAAACTACATCAAAATTCGAAAAAAATAGCATATCTATTTCTTTTAAGTTACAATATGGGAATGGAAAAAAAAATGAAGTATCCAATGGTGTAAGCCTTTTTTCTTTCCTCTTTGCTTAAAGCGAGAACGGATAGATAACAATTCATATAAGTAGAAAGGAACCATATATTTCGTTCTTGAATTAAGAATTCCAAATTGTAATGTTAGTACTTTAAAATAAATCACATTGCAACCAATGAAATTTGACAAAAAGTTAATAAAATAGCATTAATTAAAATAATAAATAAAATTTATAAATGATTTTTTTATTTTACGTTATCTGGAGACCAACCTCTTTATATAATTTTAACACAATTCCGTTCAACCATTATCATTTTGGACCAAAATTAATCGAACAAACAGAATAAAGATTTTTTATATAGGTTATATTTTAATGTTTTTTTTCCTTTAAAATACAATATTTATTTTTCAATCCTTCAATATAATAACGTATTCATAATCAATAATTGTACATTCCTTTTATAATGATAGTATTATAATATAATTATTCTGTGTAATACAATTTATTAATTATACTACTTTAGTAGTTAAGCTTTTTTTCATTAATTTTTAGAAACAACTATGGGAGTGAAAATCAATGGTCTAGAAAATGATACTTCTGACTACGTGAAAACTGTATTTAGGTAAGTTATCTAAAATATTTTGTATTTGATTTGCAGTAATTTTAAATACATAATTTTTATATAATCATAATGAACGTTTAAAAAAAAGTAAAAAGTCTTAGTTTCATGAAAATTACAGCAATAAATGTTATTTAAAGACAGCAATTTTTCAAAATTTTAATTTTGAAGAAATTTTGTAAGTTAAATGATTTTCCGAGTTTTTAAAATTGTCGGGTCTTTCGAATTCTATAATTTTTGACAATTTTTGTCTTCTTTACAATTCTATCGCTTACTTTTAGAATTTTATAATCTCTTTGAACTGACAAACACCTTCATTTCTTAACTGCAATAATTCCTCAACCGAATCATCTCAATCTCTTTTCCTGAGATTCAGATGATTCGGTTGATGAAACGAAACTTCACAAAAGAAACGAAATGAAGTATAGAGAAAGAAAGCAAAAGCTTTTAAATTTTTTCTTCTCCTTTTTTTTTTGTATTCTAAAGCAGCGGACGCCAAAGTTTTTGACCTCTCGGACCAGAAAAAAAAAATTTATTATTTATATCTAACTAATTTTATATCTAACTAATAGGTCACTGCGAGATTTATTTTTAAGTTTTGAATATATTTATAAGAAACTATTTTGATCTTCGAACAAATAAAAAATACCTAGTCAACAAAATGAAGCTATTAATTGTAATAAAATAATGAATGCTTTATTAATAAACCTATAATAAAGTTTTAATTGTAATAAAATAATTAATGCTTTATTAATTAACCAATAATAAGTAGGAAAAAACTCCAAAAACAAGACAGTTAAAAAGTGGTTTAAATGTATTAAAATTTTAACATTGTGAATTCCTAGTGAGATGGATGTACCAATAAAATACCAAATGAAACAAAATATGCACATGATTAAGATTTAAGATAATACTTAACTTAAAAAGAAAATCGATGAAAAAAAAATCAACGAACTCTTTTTTAGGGCCCATGTTTTATAATTCTTCTTATTATTATTCCAGTAATATCAATTAAAGGAAAATACTTAATGGTGACGTAAGCAAGGCAATAGTCTTACAATTTAAAAGAGATTGTTTACAAATATTGCAATGATTGTTTTCAGATTCCATTAATTAATGATTTTTTAAATTTATATCGTCCTTGCTGATTTTAACTAACCATAAAGTGGATGTTTTGTCTTGTCTTTTTCATTTTGCTTTTTCTGCTTTCAAATGTGTTATTCTTTATAACACACATTGGCTTGAATGATTGGAAAATGACTTCTCAAACCAATGTTTTTGCCCTTATATAAGAAATCGTTTACTAATAAAATGAGCTTCGATAAAACTCTCAGACATTCCTTGGTGAGCTTCGCATTGTTTGCTGCCGCTTGAAGAATGTGATTTGACGGCAAGCAACAAATTCGTAGACAAGTCGAATTAACAAAGCCATCTCATTACGATATGACGTAGATAAAGCGTTATCTGACGTCATCGATATTTTAAACCAATGAATGGCGTTGTTAGGTTCTCATTTGTAACAAAAGAAACAATCAATTTATGGTTAAAAGAATCTTTTTTTAATAACCGATTCATATATTCAATATACTTTATATTGAAATCAATACATACATAAGCCCACTTCGAATTTTGAAAATTTTAATAAATTTTTTAAATATGAAGGGAATAATAGTTTATATTTTAATTGTAACAAATAAATAAAAACTTTAATTGTAATTTCTATGGCAATAAATCACATCATGAAACAATTTTTAACAAATGTACTCGACGGGATAATATGTAAGCACCAAACTATTTGTTAGAAACGAAATTTCGGAAAAAAAGATTTTTTAAATTTTATTTCGTAAATGGTATTTAAAATTATCATTGTTTCTATGGTGTTTGGATAGGTATTAGCCCTTAACTCGGAAAAAATTGAGTGTTCATGAATTACAGTTTCGTAGAAACAAATGTATAATATAAATTGTTTTCAACACTAGTATTGTCAAACTCATAAATATAACTGGTAAGGTACTCTCATAAATTGTAAAGTTTTTAATTCATACATTCGTCTCTCAAATTAATCTAAATTTGCTTATTTTCAACATCATTATACGTTTTGAATTTAGAAAAAATTTTCAGACACTATTTTAACTCTTCAAAATAGTTAAACTATTCAAAAGAAACATTGTATTCAAAGACATAATTAAAAATACTTGGGAAACATGCACAACCATAATTTGATTCAGCAAAAAATAAGAATATGTATAAATTATTGTTGTTCTAGTAGTAGTCTTGTGCCAGCTAGGAAAGCATCATGGGCTGGCACCACTTTTCCAACTATGAATTATTATGTTTGCATAGTATTTTTGTTTCATTTATTGAAAAAAATTTCTCCAGAAAAAATGAAAAACCTGGAATTATTCATAAAGCAAGTATAAAATAATTTTGTGGGTAAATTTCCTTTATTATTGTAAAACAGCCCCCGCAGTTTATCTTTAAGTTACAAAATTTTACCGTATTTTTCGATAGCATGATAAAATTTTACATACATTTTTCCTTCTGCAAAAGTCTGTTATAGAATAAAATCGAATTTGTCTAATACGTAATGATTAGGGTCGGCGTTCAAGTAAAATTTTAATATGGAAATATTAGAGGAATCTTCATAAAATACCAAAACAAAAATAAATTCCATTAGTTTTTAATTTAATGCATTTTATTAACAAATCCCAGCTTTAAAATTTGAGTGTTTCTTCGGAATCAAAATGTATTGAAAAATATATTTCACTGATTTTTACATAATTTTATTTATTCTAAATAGACAAAAATGCTTACTAAATATATCTTTCTAAACTTATATTCCTAGTAACATTTCTGGACAAAAACTAGTATTATACTCAGAAGAATAGAAAAATGTTGGTAAAACATCCTTTTTAAGACCTGTTGAGATAAACATAATTTTTGATTAATCAAAATTTACATACTCGGAAAATAAAAATGAAGAAAGGATTTGACGATATTTTTAATGAGACAAAAAATAAGGTTTTGGAGCTTTGATTGTGATTAGCAAATAAATTGTATTAAATATCTTACACTACATTCTACAATCCTTATATAAAATTTATGTGTATCTAAGAGCCAAATTATTGTGTTTTTATTAAATATGGTTCTACTATTTTTAATTTTTTATCATGCGAAATTAGTTAAGATAATTGATAGCTAAAATTATAATTAAAATGTTTTATTCTGTATTATAGCTTGTATGAATCATTATTAATATGTGTGTGTATTTTTTTCACTAGAGTTAACGATGCCGTTTCAATGAGACCTTTGAACTTGTTGAGTTGGTTTGATTTCACATATTTTTTAACAGTTGGCAGAACTATCAAGAAAGATATTAAGCTGTTGCATGAATTCACGATGTCAGTAAGAATTCTATTCATCGTCTTAAATTTATAAGAGAATGGAATAATTTTTGTTTCTTTTTGATGCACTTGATTTCTGTATATTCATATATATGTATTGTCAGTAATATCAAATACCATTCAAATATTATTAATTTTATCTCTATAATATTTTTACTTTCCTATCATTATTATTTACATATTTATTGAATGATTTAATATTCAGAATTTTCACAAATCTTTCTAATTGATTATTTTAAAATATTTAACTCTTCAGATGAATTTTTTTCGACCATCAAAAATTTCCTTCATTCTATCGTTGATAATCTATGCTTGTATGTTTATCAAGACTTTTTTCCTGTCCGCAAATTCAATACTTACCAACAGTTTTAGAGTTGAGCAAATATCAGACTACAAGTATAAAGTTTTTGGATTCCTTTCATTGTGCGAAATGAATATGGTGATTATCAATGAAAAATATTTCTGTAAATTAATACGAGGACGAAAATATAAGGAAAGTTTAAAAGAACTTTCTTCCTTTGACTTTCAACGCACTTTTCAAATTGTAAATAAGTCAGTCCGATAAGTAATGTGAAGTGAGTATAAGTAAGACAAAACAAATTATAATAAGCCATATTTATAACCCAAGATATATTAATAGACATTTTAACAGATTTTAATGTTGGTAAGTGCGTTATCTATCAACATTGATTATTTCCATCAATTTTCATTTATGCAATTCTTTCTAACCCCTGAATTCAAATTTATATCTAATTTACCACCAACTTAGATCATTAAAGAAAAGAAAAAGGTATGTCTAAATGAAAAAAGTGAAGAAATCGAAGAGCCCAAAAACAAACGAAAACCTTTGATCGATATATTGCTTGAACTTCATATTGAAAGAAACGAATTATCTGAAGAAAGTATTCGGGAAGAAGTCGATACTTTTGTTGTAGCGGTAAGTATCAAGTTACGCAATTGAACAGTCTATATACAATTTGCTAGGTACGCTTATCGTAAGAACCTATGATGAAATATTGAGTAACGTTTCCTTTTATTAAGTTTTCCTCATTTTTCAGGGTCATGATACTACATCATTGGCCTTGACCTGGGCTTGTTACTGCACAGGTTTACATAAAGGCATTCAAGCAAAGGCTCACCAAGAATTAGATGCAATTTTCGGTGATGACCGTGACAGGCATGTTACGAATGAAGATCTTAACGATATGAAATACATAGAATGTATTATAAAGGTATATTTATAACAGAAAAAATTTATTTAGTGAGAACGTTGTTTTATATTTTGTTTCATGAAATATTCTTAAAGCTGATTTTATCAAGTTAAATTAAGGTTAACCATTGAATAAATGCTCTTTTAGAAATATTTAGCCAGGAAGTACGACTAGAATTTACTTAAAGTGATTTAGTAAAAAAAAAGCAGAATTTGTGAAATAATTTTTGTTAATTTAGTCGACCGATGGATAAGTGGTTAGCGTTCCTTACTCCTGAGTTCGGGTCCCAAGTTCGAATTCCGGTTTGGGCATGGTTGTTACTTTCTTTCTCTGTTCTTTCTGTGTTCCTCTCTCCTTTATTCTCTTATGATGTATGGATGTAACTCAACCGATAAACGGGTTTGTGGTGTTATAGTGCGGGTGACGCTACTTGCCTCCGTAACTTAGTTCACAGATGACCGCTGGATAACGACAAATGAGTAGCAGTTTCTGGCCTTGTTGTGGCATAGGGTTCGTCACCCAAGTGCGCACCGTTGAAAAAAAAGCTTTTGATAATTTAAGTTAAGAAATGATAGGATTAAATACATAATGCAGCGAATCACGCACGATTTTCCAGAGATGATATTCTATGTTAAAAAATTCCTGTTTGAGGCTAATTTTACAATTATATTTCTTGTTATTATTATTCTTCTTAGGCTAATTTTACAATTATTTTCTTTATCTTCTATATATATATATTTTTTTCTTGTTTGATAAAAAAATCTAAACTGAATAAAATAATTTTATAAAGCATTTTTCTCAAAACTGAAGTCTATTGTTCTGAATCAAATATAACGTAAGAACCAGCAATAACCATTTATTTGTTTTTCATCTATTAATCTTCTAATTAGTACTTATTTCTCAAGCATTGTCGTCGTATGAAAAATGCAGTTATAGATTTATACACGAATTAATAAAATTTTTGAAATGAGAGAAAGAGTAAAAGATAAAATTATTTATAATTTTATGCAGTAAAAATCTCTGCCAAGACTTGATTTCTTTCAAATTCTCAATTAATCTTTGTTGCCAAATTTCGGTATTTACTTTATGTATGAGCTGTAATCATAGAAATGATAAAGAGGAAATGTTTGAACACGTTGATTGTCTTTTGTAAAACCAAAATTTTATGTTTCTTTCAATACAAATGAAGATTAATCGTTCACATATGGATTCTTTCCCATTACAATTCGTGAATGTCTCATTACAATTCGTGAATGTTTGCAATTTGACTTCTTAGTATTCGTTTATTTTTGCATTTCGTCTTCTTACAATTCATGAATGTTTGCAATTTGTCTGCTTACAATTCGTCAATGTGTATAATTTATCTCTTTACAATTCGTAAATGTTTGAAATTTATCTATGTTTGAATTCGTGAATAGGTATTTTTGGGTTCTATTTTTAAATCCTTTAAGGGAAACACTCAAAATTCAAAATCCTCATGTCAAAACGAAATGACAAAGTACTCATGTAAAGATTGGGTATCTTTTCTTTAGATGAAGAAGAGAGGATTTTAGGCGTTTCAGACAGATGTTCGGTCTAATGAAGATGTATGAGAAAAAAATGTATGAGAAGTACGTCGGGAATGTATTCTTCTGGTAGGGCCACCCAAGGCGTGAAGCATGTTCCCTTATTCCCAGCTAATACTCGCAGGTGAAGCGAGGAGCAAAGTCCGACTTCTACCACTGGTGCTTCAGATCTTGTATCTACAGAAACTGTCCCCTTCTCCTTTTTACCATGAGCTTGTCTACTTCTAATTTACAAGCTACATGCTGCATCGCCCGTCACGCAAATGAATCAGGGGCCCGTTCAGAGCATAGGAAGAGGGCTTTGTCCGAAAAGTATACGACAGTCTTCAACCGATGTTAAAACTCTCAGAATATTGCAATTCAACATTAATGGTTTGTTTACTCGCGATAAGAGAGAAAACTCTGACCAATTGCTATCTTTGGCTGATATTTATAGTGCATAAATTATTGCTGTTCAGGAAACTAAATTAAAGGAACACCCTAGTCTTAGCATTAAGAGCTTCCATATTTCGAGAGCTGACAGACAGCTAGGAAGAGGTGGAGGTTTCCCCTACTTATCAGAGATTTAAAATATAATAGCATTGACTTAAATTCAACCACCTCTTCTGATTTAAAGATACAAAGTATTTTATGGATATCATAGTTCAGCCTGTGAGAACTCTTTGTTTAAAGATTGTTTTTTGTGCCCTTATGAATTAAGATCCCTATAAATCTCTTGTCTCCGATCACATTTTCTGCCATATGTTACTACATCTGGAAATTAAACAAAAGCTGTTGGATATATATAATCTATCTTGGAAATGAGGTAGACTTCCACGAAAATGAAAAAGACTTTTATTATTCCTATTAGGAAACCTGGTAAATCGGCTTGTTCTCCAGAGAGCTACAGACCCATTACACTGACTAGTATCCCCTGTAACATGATGGAGAAAATGGTAATGACCAGGCTCATTCACCATCCTCATATTAATAAAATGTTTCTTAGGGAACAATATGGTTTTAGGTGTGGTCATTCCACCTTGGATCAGATACTATTTTTCAGCCAGAAAGTGACAGATGAGTGACAGAAGACAACGATTTAAACTGTAGCTGCCTTTTTGGATCTTGCTGAAGCTTTTGATGGGGTTTGGATTAACAAATTGCTTATTAAACTTTATAAGGTTTTTGAAATCAGGGAGATAGCTCTTCCTTGGATATCTGATTTCTTACGAAACCGATACATTAGAGTGACTTATGGTAACTCTTTATCTAATTATTTTAAGCTTTCTCAGGGTGTTTTCCAGGGATGGATTTTAAGCCCTACATTTTTTTACTTGTTTTTAGCTGGAATTGAGAGAGTTCTGTCAAGACCATGATAAATCGTCATATTTGTTGATGACATTGCACTTTGGACCTGTGGCCGTGATATTGGCCTAATGGAAACTTATCTTTATCGGTCCCTTTCGAATATTTCTGTTTTTGGAGCTGCTCATGGACTTACTTTTAATACTTTAAAGTGAGTGATCTCATTTTTCACAACTAATAGACATCTTTTCAATTATAAACCTCACCTACTCATTAAGAGAGAGCAGTTGCCTTGTGAAATGAAACCTAAATAGATGGGTTTTGTTTTGGACAATGAATTCAATTGCAATAAAAATATTGATTCGATTGTCGCTAAGAAAGGAAAGCACCTTAATGTGCTCAAATTCATTTCCGGTAGAGACCGGAGTGCTATTGTTTCAGTCCTTAGAACTACTTTTATTGCCTTTGTGATACCCTTATTGGAATATGTGTTTCAGGCCTATTCTTTTGCCTCAGCCTGTAACCGGCAAATGCTAGAACAAGTGCAATTAAGTGCTGGAAGTGGTTTGCGTAGAAGCTGTCTCAATGACATAGTTTTATGTGAGACTAATCTTTAGCCTTTTAACTTGCGAAGGGAAATGAATCTAGTCAAATACTATAGCAAATTAATCAGCTACTCGGAATCATAATCGTACTTCTTAATACCTGATTAATTGGCAGAATAGTCAACGGTTAAAAAAGTATGGTCAATTTTCCCGAGCCGTTTCACTTTATGCAATTAACAATAACGTTGAGCCTCATTATCTTACTTGGCTCATTAACCCATTATCAGGTTTACCAATTTTTTTTCACACAAAGCATTTTTCTGAAGTCACCAATGCCACATACGCCCCAGATTTATTAAAACCGTATAATATTTATACGGATGGCAGTGTTGATGATAGCCACTACTCAGGCAGTGGAGTTTTTCTTAAATACCCGGATGAATCTTGTGATTTAAAGTTATGCAGAAAACTTGATTACTGTTCGGAATTTCGCAGCGAACTTTAGGCTATCCAGACTGTTCTGAACTCAATCAAGAATAAATTCTTTTTAAATAATGTATGGATTTTCACTGACAGTCGTAGCTCCATCCAGTACTTGAGAAATTGGATTAGTGTAACATATCATGTAAGGACCCATATTCTTTTTATATTATTTGATCTCTCATCCACGCATGATATTCACTTCCAGTGGGTCCCCTCTAATGTAGGTTTGTTCGGAAATGAGCAAGCTGACGCACTGGCGAAGGACGGCTCTTCCTCAATTGCTTCTCCAGATCTGTATCTTATTCAGAACTATATTCTGCTTGTAAAAGTCCTATTTCATATACTTAGCAGCATCCCTCTGCTCAGGCTTAGTACTGACATGTGCAAAGAAGGACAATCATTGATTTTGTGGGTTCCAGAACTGACCAGACTGCGATTAGTATATTTATTAGAAGATACATCAATTGCCTGTCCTTTGACAATCGCATTAAGCATTTCTCTATCTGTAAAAATGCAACTTCATTGAGGCCAGTCTTCAACACTTACTTGAGTGTACTCAATTCTCGATACAGGAGCTCCTTGGAGACCCCTTCCTTTTTTTTGACTTTTGAGAGTGCATTGGCTCATGGCTCTGGTATAGATCCGTTATTTTGAGTGGTATTTGTAACAATAATAACAAGAGAAAAATCATTTAATAAGTTCTATGTGAGTGTCATACGTTAAAACTCATTATAGTGTGTGAAACAATTTCATTTGCAAAAATTAGCAATTCTTTATTAATATGAGGATGAAGAATAACTTAAAATTTGGAGATTATTTGCATTTTTTAGCTTGTTCTATAGTTATCGCTTATTTTCATGAATTTATACATACCAGTATAATAGGTCTTAAAATCAAAAGTTCGTGAAATAGAAAAAGGAGTGTTAGACTTACAATTATTTTTTTACGAAATAGCACTCTCTCTATCTTTCTCTATATATGAAGTACTATTAGAAAAACTATATATAATGTGTTCGGTATAAAAAGTACCTAAAACAAAATGCATATTTAAAAAAATCTTTTCATTTTAGTAATAAAAATCAGGGAAAGTTATCACATACTTTTTCTTTAAAAATCCTATTTTTAAAAGACATTTTTCTGCCTTAGGAAAACATTTATGTGCCGTTTTTTCCAAAAAAGTATCTAAGTCTTCCTAGCCAATCATCTGTTTGTTTTGCAGATTATTGTAGGTTTACGACATTTTCTTCTAGTTTGATATTTGAAAATTATTTTTCTTTCTCATTAATTATATTCTCAAACATTTAATCACCTCTTCTCACGTACAAACTACATCTAAGTTCATATTCAAAATGTTTTAATATATAATTTCGAGCAGAGCAATAAAATATTTTATTGAAGTTGATGGGTGTTTTGGTTTCTTCGGTAAAGCCTACATGTCAAAATGACCCAGAGATCAATTTTTCTGCAGCATTCTTTCTAGCGTAGATTAGCTTAGAATGTTAATTTTATAAGAAGTTTCCAATCCATGATCACTCCTTGCAAAGATAGTTTATGACTTACGCAAATTAAATACTATAGTTATTCATATGGCGCTTTTAAACTATTATGATCACAACGCAAGCAACATACGAAAGAAAAAATTGAGGATTTGAGACAGCAATTTCACTTAGGATGAGATTACGTGAGAAACTGTAACATGTTCCGTTCAGAACTCAATGTAAGAAATACACAAGTCTGTCAGAAAAATGCATTTTCTTACTTGTTTATTCTCGATAAGTTGTCCTATATTACTGTTTCATTCTCATCCACATTCGAACCATGAAACTCTTGCTCAGAAGCCTTTAAAAAGATGCCGGTTTCACTCGAGTTATTGAAACTGAGTGGTCTTTCACTTGGATTTTAATTGTTTTTCTAAATCATTGGAGCTCATTATGTGATCCATTGTATGGTTGCTTTAAAGGATGTTATTGATGGTCAGAGAGTAAGACAATGTGAGTGCAGTATTGTAAATCTGAAATGTGTAAATTAATGATGTAAGTCTGAAAAAAAGAATTTTTTTTCTGTGACGAAAAATAATGACAAGATCGAGTTTGTACTTTTTTTCTTCATATCTGAAACAATTTTTAAGCATTGTTTGCTACATAATTCTTTGAACATATCTTCTGGGAATACATAAGTTTTCCCATAGACAAGTTCGGCATTAGTTTATTGTAAATCCTTCTAGAAGTAATCTTCATTTCTAGTAAAATGATGAGAAAATTGACCTTCCATTAAGAACTCTAATAAAACTTTAAAGAAATTTTCATATGGCTTTGAAAGCATTTGCTAATATCATTCGAAACTGGATGATATGTTGCCGTACCAATGGGATTATTACCACTCTAAATTTGCAGATTTTTGAACAGTGAAGATTCTAACTGTGTCTTCACTGGTCAGCTGTGATCTGTTTGAGGCAACACAATCTTGAAATCCCACACACTGCAAAGAGATTTACATATAGTTATAGCTTTTTCGTGCAGCACAGATGCAGTTTCTGGCCAGGCACATCTGATGAAATAATTGATAACTATTGGACATTGTATGTTGCGATGTCCTAATAGATTTTGAGACAAACGTTATGATTAACTTATCAAATTTTTAGTACCGGATATTTAAGATTAATACAAAAAAGTTCAGATAATTTTTTAAAATATCCTGATGCTACGAAGATAAATCGGCTAAATTCTTTAGTTTCCTAAGCAATGTTGTAGAAAGTGATAAATACTAAACTAGAACTGCTATATTTATCAATAAAGGCTTATAAAATTTAATAGGCAAGGTTAACATTAAAGTATTTGATATTAAAATTAAAATTGAAACATAAATATTTCGGTTATAAATTAAAGAATACTTGATCCATTTTTTAAAAATAGGTAAATAGTTACATCAACTAAACAGTAATAAAATATTATTTTCCTTATTTTTAAAAATGTGTTTTTATTAAAAAATTTCAACATTATGATATTTAAGTTTTAATTGTAAGTTTAATCATAATATTAAACTACCATTGAAATATTTTGATGGAATTGCAAAAGATTGATTTGTTCTTCGATACAAAATATTTTTATTCCAATTGTAGAAGTACGAAATAACTGAAATACTGGAAACATTACTTAGTATTAATATCTATTCTTAGGTATTAATGTTTTAAAATTGTCAATTTAATTTCTAAAAAAATATTATATAAAATATTTTTTGGTGATTATTAATGAAAAGAAATCTAAGAAGTGTGATATATTTTAAATAATGAAATAAATATAAATTGGAATATGTTTCAGGCCTATTTTTATGTCTTAGCCAGTTCCACCAAATGCAAATGCAATTCAGTGTTGGAATAATAATCTCTGGTTTGCGTAAAAGCTGCCCCAATGGCATAGGTTTATATGAGACTATTCTTCAGGCTTCGAATTTGCGAAGGGAAATGACTAGTCAAATACTACAGCAAATTAATCAGATACGGGAATTATAATCTCAATTTTGATTGCCTAATTATGTGGCAGAATGGTCAAAGGTTAAAAAATGGTAGTCCCTTTTCTCGAGCAGTTTCACTTAAGCACTTAACCATAATATTAATCCTTAGTAACTTACTTGTCCCATTAATCCATTATTGGAGTAACCAAATGTTTTTTATCTTACAAAGCTTCTTTCTGAAGTCTCCAAAGGCACTGACTCACAGATTTATTAAAACAGTCGGCTTTGGAGGTCATAAATAATATTCCACTTAATGATCTCCATATTTATACAGATATTTGGGGCCATGATAGCCACTAAACAGACAGTGGAGCTTTTCTTAAATACCCGGATGGATCTAGTGATTCAAAGTTTTGCAGAAACCTTTATTACTGTTCGGTATTTCGCAGCGAACCTTTTGCTATCCAGACTGTTCTGAACTCAATGAAGAATAAAGCCTCTTTTAATAATATATGGATTTTCACTGACAGTCGTAGATACATTTAGTACCTGAGCAATTGGACTAGTGTAACATACCATGCAGGTACCAATATTCTTCGTATATTATTTAATCTCTCAGCCTCCCATAATATTCACTTCCAATGGGTCCTCTCTTATGTAGGTTTGTTTGGAAATGAGAGAAATAACGGACTTACTAAGGAGGGCTCTTCCTCCTTTGCTTCTGGATCCACGTCTGGATCTTACACAGAACTATATTCTGCTAACTATATAAATGATTGGAGTACATTATATGATTCAATGTATGGCTGCCTTAGAGGAAGTTATTGATGGTCAGAGAGTAAGAAAATGTGATTTCAGCATTTTAAATCTAGAAGAAAAGACATTTTTTCTGTGACAGAAAATATTGACAGAATTGAGTTTGTACATTTGCTCCTTCAGGTTTGAAAATCTTTTAGGCATTGTTTGTTATAGAATTCTTTGGATATATCTTCTGGGAGGACATACATTTTCCAATGCACATAAGTTTAGGATTGGCTTATTATAAATCCTTCTAGAAGCAGTCTTCATTCCTTGTAAAATAATGGGAAAGTTGTCCTTCCATCTAGAATTTTAATGAAAATTTAAAGAGACTTCATGTGACTTTGAAAGCATTTGCTAATATCATTCGAAACTGGATCATATATTGCCATACGTATTTGATTATTACCGCTTAAAATTTATAGATTTATAAACAGTGAGGATTCTAGCTGGGTCTTCACTGTTCATCAGGGATATTCGTGAGGCAAGAGAATCTTGAAATCCCACATCCTGAAAAGAGATTTACATATAGTTTTAGCTTTTTTGTGCAGTACAGATGTAGTTTCTGGCCAGGCACATTTAATAAATTCATTGATTATTATTGGACAATGTACGATGTGATGTCCTAATACATTTTGAGACAAACATTACGATTAACGTATCAAAGTTTTAGGTTTTCTAAATTTAAACAAGATAGTTCAGATAATGTTTTAAAATGTCCTGATGCTACGAAGATAAATGGGCTAAATGCTTTAGTTTCCAAAGCAATATTGTAGAAAGTGATAAATACTAAACAAGAACTGCAGTATTTATCCATAAAGGTTTATAAAACCGTATAAACAAGATTAACAATAAAGTATATGATAATAAAATTGTAATTGAAAAATAAATATTTCGGTTAAAAATTAAAGAATAAATGATCCATTATTTAAAAATAGGTAGATAGTTTTATCTCAACTAAACAGTAATAAAATAATATTTTCCTTAATTTTCAAAAATGTGTTACTATTAAAAAATATTAACATTATGATATTTAAGTTTTGATTGTGAGTTTAATCATAATATTAAACTACCATTGAAATATTTTGATGGAATTGCACAAGATTGATTTATTCTTCGATACAAAATATTTTTATTCCAATTGTAGAAGTACGAAATAACTGAAATACTGGAAAAATTACTTAGTATTAAACTCTATTCTTAGGTATTAATATTTTAAAATTGTCAATTTACTTTCTTAAAAAATATTATATAAAATATTTTTTGGTGATTATTAATGAAAAGAAATCTAAGAAGTGAAATATTTTAAGACAAAAAATCTTAAAATAGTTTTATTTAAATAGACTTTAACAAATATGCTGGTTTGGATGAAAAATATTACACAAATATTTTATATTGATAATTTCAGAATTTAATATAAAAATACTCTATACTTAAAATATTTTAGAATAGTGATATGTTGCTTAGAAAACTACCATAGTTGTAAATAAGCTGAAATCATAATATTAAGCTGCCTTTGAAATATTTTGATGGAATTGCACCACAATGATTTGCTCTTCGATTAAAAATATTTCTATTCCAATTTTAGAATTACGAAATAATTGAAATACTAGAAAAATTTGAGTATTAGTCTCTATTTTTAGGCATTAATATTTTAAATTTACTTTCTTAAAAATATATTATATAAAATGTTTTCTGGTGATTATTAATGCAATGAAATCTAAGAATTGAGATATATTTTAAATACTGAAATAAATATTTGTCTTATAAATTTTCTTTGTGTAATTAATACTCACAAAAAATTAATAATACCGTTTTTTTAATTATTTAAAATTTTTGCATCAAAATTTAAAAATAAAAATTTTATTATAAGTGGAAATTATATATATATATATATATATATATATATATATATATATCAAGTTGTTAAGTGTAATTTATTTTTTAATCAATTTTATAGTTCTTTATTTTTATTTTCTTAAATAGTAAATTTCAAATTTTATTGCAGGAAACATTGAGAATTTATCCATCTGTTCCTGCATTTGCAAGAAAAGCAGAAAAAAATATGGTTATTTGTAAGGAAAAATATTTGACTATATCTTTATTTTAATAACTTTGTTAAGCACAAAACTGCGAATGAAAATTCAGAATAATTTACCGAAATCTGTTAAATGTTGAAATAAGCAATTAACTGTTTAAGACAATAACCATAAGAAAACATAATTGTAATTCATTTTATACTGAAATTGTAAATAAAACAAAGGAAGAATGGAAACCATTAAACCTAATAAAAATCAGTGATGATAAAATTGAATTTCCTTACCAGATGATAAAAAATAACAGCCTCTTATTTTCAGTTACAATGTGTTTCAGATTAATTAGAAAATTACAAATCAAAAATGATAGTTCACAGTTATTTAAGATTAATTTACAAAACAATATTATTTGTAAAAATGACGCGAATAAAATTTAAAATTTATTTCATCAAGTTAAGGTTGATACCTTCCATAGGCTAATATATATTCCACTACACTATATAGAATAAAAACACCTAGAACACTATTTTAGTGTTATAAAGTAAAATGATTGATTTGTATTTTGGTTTTCTTGCTTACGATCATATTTTATAAAAAAAAAAAAACTAAGACTGACCAAATAATTGTTATAAATATCAAAGACCAAACTGAATCAAAAATCAATCTGGAAATCAAACTCACAAACTAAGTTTATACATGGGTTCAAGTATTCTAGCAATAATTACTTAAGGTAATAATCAAGAAACCAATTAAAACTGAATTTTGGCAGCTAAGAGCTCGTTTAATCCTTAATCCTCTATATTACCACTTGAAGTGTCCTTATACAAATAAGAACCACATAAAATTTCAAGGATTTGGATCTTTATCATTATAACTTTAACATTGCCTAGTTTGCGACTGACTCTTAACAATCACGACAGCTTTTGTATTCTAAAAAGAATTCTCATAAAAAATTAATGGTATACGCGTAGCCTAAAGAAACATTTACAAATACCCATAATGACAAATATGCAGCAGAAATCATCCATTTTCCATTCTTCAAAAATAGATGGCATGGAATCTGGAACCTTCTACCCCGTGTAACCCCATCTTATCACTAGAACATGTGAGCTGTGAGGAAAATCACTAGTTCTCTCTACAATGCGAGGATACTGAGCATATGTAAAAATGAAGCAATTTTTAAAAAGAAATAAAAACGTTTTATATGATTTAATTTGTGGAAGAAGGGCAAGAATTGTAATCGACGAATGGAGTGCTTCCCCAGAAATTGATTAAAATTTTTGTATCAGCAATGCACGAACAGAAATGAGATATATTTTATATGCTAAGCAAATACTTATATTCATTAAGAAAAACAACAATTAAGGAAGAATATTATTCGGTGCGCGCGCACACACACACACATATATACATATATATATATATATATATATATATATATATATATATATATATATATATATATATATATATATATATATATATATATATATATATATATATATATATATATTTGTTTATATATATATATATATATATATATATATATATATATTATATATATATATATATATATGTATGTATGTATGTATGTGTGTGTGTGTATATATATATATATATAAATGTGCTTCGAAAAGCAATTATAACGAAGATGATCGAGACTCTAACTAAAAAGTATACCGATGCTCATTAATTTCCGATCTGGACTTCGAAAGAAAAATGCTCTGGAACAGATGCATTGGAAATCTCGTAAAACCACATCACTCTATTTAACGAGTGGTATGAATGTAGAAATTCCGTCTAGCCAAGAAGAAATGATACACTATAAAGTTTAATAGTATTACCATTGAATTAAGAATTTATTTTATCCAAATGGATATTGGGATGTCGAATAATTATTTCTTATTTGATAAGCAGACGTGCAGAAATCACATATTTGGGGGAGCAGATCATGATAATCAGTTTCGTCCGTTGAGCTATAGGAATTTGGGGATATTTGGCTTGTACTGACCATATAATGTATATTTGACTTGTTGTTGCAGCAGCATGCTTTCATATACCTTGCCAAAAATATTTTTCCTATGTCCATAATGAATATTTTACTTGTACTCTCTATAAAGGATATTGGACTCTTACTGTCTATAATGCATATTACACTTGTACTGTCCATAGTGCATATTTGACTAGTACTGTTTATTTGAAAGTCAACTCAACTGTTCGTTGAAAAGTACCCACTATAATAATTAATCAAAAAGAAAGAATGCTAGGAAAATGCTTTACATAAACGATGAATTTAAGTAAAATAACATAAAAATGAACCAAGATTAATTTGATTGTAAAAGTTAAATTAACAATTGGAATTAAAAAGCTTAGTAAAGTCCTAGTTGAAGTTTAAGAATATAAGTGAAAAATAAAATGAAAGATATATGTAAAACAATAGTTAATAATGTGTAGAAATAGTTAATAGTAAATTAAAATATTGAAAATAAGACAAAAAAAAACTAAAATAAGAAAAGAAAATGAAAATATTGCGTATGATTCAGAATATTTTAAGCGACTTATAAATAAAAACAGCAATTATGCTAAATACATTAAGAGGCTAAAGAGTTAAATAGTGTAAGCCAGAGAGATCATGTCCAAAAACTGGCTTCTAAACCTAGAATATTAAAATACTTCTTGATATTCACCGATAATTAAGACATAAAAATACAGTACCAGTCAAGACTCAATTAAAAAGGACGCATCATAAGTAAAACACAAATAAATAAATTGATGTTTGCAATTCAAAAATGAAAAACGTCCAACAGAACAAATTAATCGCAAGAACAAATTAATCGTTAAAAACAGAAATTAATCGCAAGTAAATAATAAAATGATTTTAATAATTAAACGATATGAATTATTCAGCTACGTTAAAAATAATACAAACACCAGAAATATTAAAGTTGGTTAAAAACTTAACATCTAAACTGTGCTAAAAATAATTAGACATTGAAAACTCTCTCCTTTTTAAGTATATACTTTAAATGAAACATGACATAAACAGGAAGTTTCTTAACTGGAAAAATTAATTATAAATTTTATATTATTGATTATTATTAATTTTAGTTTATTGTGTAATAATTTTCATATCATAGTTTAACGTAAATTTTATATTTTATATATTGTTACTTATATATGATTATTTATAAAATCCGCAAAATCTTCTTAAGTTAGGAAGATATTTACTTTAAATAAGCATGGGATTTTTGGCACGAACTCCAGAATTTCTATAAATACCTGTCTTTAATAACTTCATGAAATTAAACAATTCCACGAAACTGGATTTCAATATAAAATTTTCAAATGCATTTATTATTTTAAAATCAATAACATTGGTTCCGAAAGGAAAGATTGAAATACTATCTTTCAACATATATAATAAAAACTATGAAATAGCAATTACAGCTTGACTGATGCCACTTAAATTATTTGTCGTTCTAGCCAAAATGAAACACACAGTGCTTTTTAAATGATTCTGTGAAAGCAATGTTTGTGTTGTACATAGGAAAGCTGAAATAATTACTTATTTAAAATTTCTTTACTCTGATAACTATTTAATTATAATAAGTAAAGATTTCTGATTTTAATACAAAATAGAATTTATTAAGATCTACTTGTGGGTAAAAAATTATGGTGTTAATAAAAAATTTCTATTTAGCATTAAAAGACAGGTACACGTTAAAATGGGGTTGTTTTTCGTTTCTTCCGCCATGAGCCTGTATATTAAAACTAAAAAAACTGGTAACGAATTTTCGATTATCACGTTCTACAAATCTGTTTTTTACTATTTCAGCAATATTAATTTCAAAAAATGTTTAAATTTAACGTAAGCAATGCAACAGTCTTAAGACTCAAAAGAGATATTGTACAAATATTATAATTATTAATTCAGAATTCTGTTATTAATATTGTTTAAAATTTAAAACGTCTTTGTGCTGATTTTAGCTAACCATAAAGTAGATGTTTTGTCTTGTCTTTTCATTTTGCTTTTTCTGCTCTTCTATTGACCATGTGTTAAAGGCTTGAATCAATAGAAAACGACTTCCTGAACCAATGCTTTGCTCCGAGTATAAGAAATCGTTTTATTAACAAGATGAACTTCAACAATATGCTGAAACAATCGATTGTAAACTTCGCATTGTTTGCTGCATTGAGAAGAACGTGATTTTAAGGCAGGCAGAAAATTCATCTATAAGTCGGATTTACAATATCGTGTCATTACGATGTGACGGGAATAAAATATAATCTGATATCCGACATTATAAACCAATGAGAATCGTAATAAAGTGGCGTACTCAGGATATCAGCTGTAACGAAAGAAACAACCACTTTATGGTTGAAAAAACTAAAAAGGAAACATTTTTTTTTTCAAATTTGATTTCAATACATTTAAAATTTCAATGTTTAAAAGTAAGCTGCATGAAATTTCTTTTTTCTTAAAATTTTTGTTCGTTTTCTTTATGAAACCAAGAATTAAATCAATTAATGTGACCTTAAAACACAAAACTATATTATTTTCTTACATAACTTTAGGTGGTTATCAGATACCAGAAAACTCAACGGTGGCTGTATTTCCATATATGCTACACAGAAATGAAAGTATTTTTCCAAATCCTGAAAATATCGATCCCGAGCGTTTCACTGCAGAGAATTCGAAAAATCGTCCACCATACGCATATATTCCTTTTTCAGCTGGTTTTAGAAGCTGCTTAGGTAATATTTATGTTACGTAGAGCTATTTTGTTTTTAAAAAAATCTCAATGGCATTACGTTTTTACTTTTTACTTGTTATGCACTTTTCAACACCATTGAAACATATTTTTTCAAAGAGAAGAAGAATTAGTATGTTTTTTCTTCTGACCAGCTAGATTAAATGAGCTAATTTGTTGTCGAAATATATTCATATTAAAATGATTATATTAGCAGACTTGTATAATATTTAAGCAATACTCACGTTGGGAAGTTGAGTGTCATTATGACAGAGTTAATGTCAGTTTAAAAAATTTTTCACATTAAAATCTAAAATATGCGCTTGTATCTTGAAAAGAGAAATGTTTGATAGTTTGTTTCAGTAAAATATTTACTATGTGTGGATATTTAACTCCTTTTTAAATTTTCGTTATTATTTATATCTTCGTTCTTTTTGAGAAAATATTAAATATCTTCTACTTGCAGGTCAAAGATACGCCATGATGTTAATAAAGACAGGGTTCTCTCATATTTTGAGACATTACACTTTGGAATCCTTAGACCCCAGGGATAAAGTTCTCGAGTGTTTCAATATTTCATTAAAGCCAGCAAAAAATGTGAGAATTAAAATCCGGCCACGAAGCGTAAATGTTACAAAGCTTTAAGACAGCTGATTTTTCTCTTAATATGTATTCATAAAAAGGAATTGAAACCAAAGATGAAAATTAAACTTGTTAGTTTATCAATATATTACAATCTAATCATTTATACATTTTTCTTATTTTATGTGATTTATAATCATTTATTGTTTAAAAAAATTCTTATTAACCAGTGTATGCATTAAAAAGAAACATAATTTTAATGCCTATAGACTGTCTCAAAATAAACATACAACATATACAAATTTCACACAAAACCATTTTCCAATATTATAAATGAAATCTTTATAACTATATTATCGGCTATAAAATATTATATTTTTGAAATTTCAGCCACAAAACAGTTTCTTACATTTGCTTAATATTTAGAAGTAGAATATGAATTTGAAATTTTAATCCATTTATTTAATTTGAGAAAAAATAATGAATGATTAGTGTGTTGTCATTCTATCTTTCACCCGTAGAGAAGAATGTATTTATTTTAAATTTTAAAAATATGTAAAATCTAGGAGCGCATATATATATATATATATATATATATATATATCTTATTAATAAGACAAAAATGCAATAAATATCCTTTACATGACAAATCTATAAATATACACATTAAAAATATGTATATTTGATCTGCCTTTTTTTTTTATTATTCTTAATGTACAGTATGATACATACTAATTTTTAGATAAGTTTTTTTAGTTAATTTCATGTTTATTTAATTTTTGGTTAATTTAAATCATCCTTATTTTTGGATTAATTTTTTGGCTCTAAGATCAACCTTTATTTACAAATTTAGTTCAACCTATCCCTTCAATTTTAAGTGCATCAAAAAAATTACTCGGAAATACTAATAAACATCAAAATCCGCAAATAAAGTTAATCACATTAAACTTTTTTTTTCTAGAGTTAAATTAATACTCTGCCACCTGAATTGTCTATTATTCTGCATACCTGACTGTGGATAGAAAGTCCTGGTCTCGAATCCTGGTTTGGGCTTGGATGTTCTGTCTCTCTCTATCTATCCTATCTTTGTCCTTTCTTTGTATGAATGGGTTGTGAATGGTTGCCTATCCTATACCCGGGTACTTATCGCATGTGTGTACAGAGGATGTCTGACTCCATACCAAAATATGGTTCAGTTGGAAAAATGGAACAGCGCACTAAATATTGCCAGCCTACCTAGCACACGACAATAGCAGCCAATTAAAACTGCTTAAAAGTTTTCGAAATTAAAATTAATGAGACCTTAAACTGTAATAATATATTGCAATGTAGAACGAAAGAAATTGTTTCAGTCAAGTATGACTCTTCGCAATGCTTATGGGGTACCAAAAGTGTTCGTAAATATTACGGTGTCCTCACGACAAAAAAATCAAAAAATCCTGATCAAAAAAAAAATTAGTAGGATATCACAAATGCTGCTAAAATTAAAAATATAAAGTGTATATAAAGTGTATAGTTGCTGTTAAAATAAATTGGAGATGAATACTTAATTCTAAAGACAATTGGCAAAGAAATAATTTATAAAGATTATTAGCCTTAAACAAAATGCCTACAATTTAAAACACAGAAGTGGAAAATTCCATATGCAAATGAACGTTCCTGACTTTAACGTAACCCTCTCACAGTAACATATTTAAATATATTAATTTTTAATTGTGAAATTCACTTTATCATGTAAACAGCTAAAATTCGATTAGTTAAAAATAACTTGAAAATGTCATCATAAGTTGAGTGGTGCGGAAATTTTTGACATAGTATAATGAAAGAAAACTTAACTCGAGCAAGCTTAAATAAAAAGGCTCGTGCTATTGGAGTTAAGTTTAAAATTATTGGGGTTATTTTTTAAAAAAGGTAATAGTTATAAGTTTAGAGCTATGCGATAAAACATACACACAGATACGATACCATAAGAGAAACCACATATCACGAAGTGAAAGTAAATATTATGATCAAGCTGGAGACTTTTTACAATTTTCAAAACCATAATAACTTGGCAAAAAAAGCACTTTTGAGCAAAAAATTGACATAATATTCTAAATTATGACATAAAAAAATATGTAAGTTCTGCTAATTTAAATTAGAATTTAAAAAATTTAACAATAGTAATTTTTCAGTTATAATTCATTTGATTTTTATCAAAACAATGCAAATCATTCATTTGCAATTTGATGTTTAAAAATGTATATGCCTTAAAAAATCTCAGCCCAGTCGAAAAATATATCAATGAAATTTTACTTATTTTACTTTTGTTTCATTAATAACACTAAATATTTATATATTTTGAAATTTACTCAACATTTATACAACAATGGTCTCTCTTCCATCGTATTATCAAAGATATGAGTAATAAATCTTACATATTCATAGAATCTATTTCAACATTTGATATTCAAATGCATATAGATGACACAATATTTCAAGCAAAAACCATTCTTTTTACGGTCTTGTTAGTAATTATCAATTAATTTTATTCATAATTATAAATGAAATGCCTATGTTGAACAGTAATTAAATTTCTCTTAAAACATTAGTTAATAGTATAAAACGTTTTCTAAGCGAATTACGTTAGCTACAAGTTAATGAGAAAACAAATAAATAAATGACAAATATTGCCAACTAATCAATCGTAAGAAACAGGCAGAGGTAAAAATATAAATGGAACTTCTCTGCAAAAGTCGTTTTTTTTTCAAACAATTTGAAAAGTCTCGAAAATATTCTGAAAAAGGTTTCATTAGGATAATCTCTATATCCTTACCAATGACAAAAATATCACTAAATTCCATATAGTAAAGTAGATGAGCAGCAAAAAATCACATTGGATGAAACGAAATTGGCTTCAATACCTTTGGGCTTATGAGTTCAGATTCACTTTGAAGTGAATTACTCAACAATTTTAGTAGCGCGATAAAAGTTCGCTTGAAATAGGCCCCAGTTATTTAAGAAAAATTTTATTAAGAGTGAGGTATATTGACTGTACAAAGTAAATAAGAGAGTTCTTGTCGTTTTTAATGACCAAAATATCAACAAGTTTCTGTTACTCATCACAGACTTCAATTGAATTCACTTAAATAATGTTAGTCGATAGACTACATAAATCCTCTCCAAATACCTTCTTCAATGAGAGCTAAAAGTATTTTAGCATGAAGCTCCAAAAGTGTCTGCTATAAACTACCAACCTAATGACCAAAAAGAACATGACTTACAGAAAGTGTAATGTATTGTCAGTTCTAGAAGTAATTGGCTTTCACTAACTTCTTCAAATTTGTCTCGAGTTATGCAGTACCCTTGGGGTTTCTGGGAAAAGAGACATGTGCTTGGCACAAATTTGCTTCACTGATAAAGAATTTTCCTCGAAAGATATTGTCCAGGAAAAGGAATAGATGGTGATCTGATGGTGCAAAGTCAGTTGAGTAAGGCATATGGCACTAAATCTTCACACCAGGCAGCTGAATGGTAATCTTGGTCTCCCGTGAGACATACGACATTGCCTTATCGCCAAAAACAATACACCCTTCCGATTAACAAGTTCTGGCTCCTTCTGTTACAATGACTATTGCACACTTCGCAATTGCTGTGACTACATGTCAGCAAAGAGTAGCACATACTTAATCACTTGACGACTTGTCCCCCAGAAACCAGCTTCGTCACGAATCTCCCTATCGGAATTTCTGAAACCAATGCGTTGTCGTCTGCTTTTTCAAGCACAAAATCTGTTGTTGTTACTTATCTCAGATTGTCTAGCTAGGCTAGGCAACCCCCATAAAACCAAAAATATCTAAAATGTCTAAACAATGTGATGGCTCCCGAAGGACATACTTTTTTAAAATTTAGGTAGGTTAAGATATATTCAGAGGAGGCCATTTTGATGGAACACCAAATACAGTCTAAAAATGTCTTTTGTCCTTGCTGAAAGGTGATTCCTCTCGTGTTCGCACTCAGATAGCGACAAAAGACAGTTGATAAGATATTGGTCTAAGATTAAATGTCTCACCCGGTTTTTTGCGAAGTACCGTGGATGGGTGTGAGGAATTTTCATAAGATTATTGAATTAAGTTTTTGCTAGGGAAGAAATTTCACTAGATGTGAGCTCTCCTCCTGGGTTTACTCCATCCTCTGACGCCGTTCTGCCAAGAAATCGGCTCTTTCATTCCTCTCTACTCCCGCGTTTGAAATGATCCATTGGAAATGACTATGTGCTTGAATGATAATCTCTCAAGAAGATTTAGTATGTCCAGGCAAGTTTGATCTCCAACAGTGCTCCAATTTGAGAAATGCTGGATTGAAGCATGACTGTAAGTAAATATCCAGATATCCCTTAAATGACTCTCCACCTCCACTGCAAACTGTAAACCTCTTCTAATGGCTGTTAGCTCTTATCTAAACACGGAACAATATACTGGTTTTCTTATTTTAAATTCTAGTTCTCCGGAGACTGTTTTTATGTACACCTCACTGCCCGAAACTCCTTTCATATGTTTACTACAATTTGTATAAATTTCAAAGAACATAGAGGATATTATGTATCATTTCAAGTGCCAGAGAGTCGAAATCTCTGAGTTTTTTTCAAAAACACCATTCTCCAACGTTGGACGTATTAAACAACTTGATGCAGTAGATGATAAGCCTACTTTGAAGTTAAAAAGCAGACAACATCAATCAAGCTCATTCAACACATTCATTTCTCTTCACTTCTGTACGAGTTATGATTAATGAGTATCCGTAGTGGATCAGATTTTAAGGCGACTGATACTTCTACTCTCGATTGACCGGTGTTTCAACCAGTTAATTCATTAATTTGCATAGTTGCTCTCATATCAATGGAATTTTAAAATAGCAAATACTTTTCTGTTTATCTTATATCACTAAAATCAGCAAAAATAAACAAATTTATCAGTTTGTCCTTCTGAATGGCAAGCTGACGACAAACTAGGCATACCGAGACATGGCGACTGCATTTTTTCAAGCAACTTACATTATTAATAGTCTCTTATCCATAATATCCTCACATTAATGCAAAACATGAAAACTTATGGTAATACGTTAAATTATTATGCAACATGACGATTAACCAGAAAGTATATTTTTCAAATTCTTCTTCCATTTATCAATTGAAATATTAAGTTGAGAATGCTTCCTTGAATAGTGTGAAATCAATATAAAGATGACCGTATCTAACGAATTTTAAAGAATAATTTATTGATTTTCTAATAATTCTATTAGAATGATTATAATTCAATTAAAATCTATTAAAGCTCATTTGAACTCAATGTAAATCTACATATGCTGCAAAAGACTTAATTTTGCATTATGTGCCACTGCTCCTTCCTCTATGAGAAAAAAGTATGTGTTTTCTTTTTTCTCTTCCTTTATTTTAAACATAATTCTTTCTTTAATTTTTTATTTATTTTTTTAAGAAAAATCTTGCCTTTTGTATTATTGCTTGAAAAAGTGAAAAAATATTTACGTTAATAGATATCCTTCTTTTCTACATTCCCACAGATGAAATTCTTTCATATTCAAATTTTTTAAAACGAAGAATAAATATCTGTATTTAGTATTTTTATTTTTCTAATTTTGTTAAAGTGAAGTTTTTCCCTTTTCCGCAAATGCACTTTTTTTGTCTTAATAATATAACACTAATCTTGAATGCTTTAGAATGCACAGGTAAAATATCGCGAGAGGAATATTTAATAACTTCGTAGATTAGAAAGAAGTTTTAAGCATTATGCATCTTATTTGATTTTTTTTACCAAAATATACGAGACTGCGTAGAAATTTAAAACAACGTCTTAAGTGTTAATGAAATTACTTTTTGCCGTTTTTTGTAATAAATTGTGAACTTCATGTTTTTATCTTTGAATTGAAACTTCTGTCAGATGTGACTTTTTTTGTTCTTTGAATTTTCGGTTACTTTGATATGTCTTATACAAGAAAATATCTAATGAAATTTCTGCTCTTGTGTTTATTGCATTAATTAAATATTTGTCTTTTCATTCGATTCCATAAGAAATTGAAATGTGGCTTTTTTGCTATATTTCTGCACTCGCACATATATCAATAAATGATTGTCAATTTTTTCAACGATTTAATATAATTTCATAAGTCTAAAAATACATAATAATGATAAACAACTAGTCTTGGTAATTTATTGGAAATCTGTCCTAAGTATTTCACCCAGTAAATATCATGAACTATATATTAATTAATTAATTTTAAACAAAAGATTAGGTTTAACTGTAATAAAACTTTTTTTCCTTCATATTTTAGACTCATGACCAATAAAGGATAACCTACAGTAGAGCTTAGCAAAAGAAGTCAAATTTTTTAAACTCCAGTAGATGATCAATTCGTTACAAATTTGCTAAATATTCAGTATCGACTATGGAAGAAGACATTTTAATATTTTTATTCCAAGAATTTTAACAGAAAACCTGATCGAAATTACAAATGTGAAAAACATAATGAAACAAAGCATGAAGAATCTAAGCCCGTTTTATTGAAATAATTGCATTAAAAATATTTGCTTTTCAAATAACTTTTATAAAATTTTGGGAGCCATAAAAGTGGTAAGTTAAACTTCGTCTCATTTCTCTACACCTGTTTACACAAATAGTTGATATGAATTTTTAACAAGTCGCACAATTTGATGCCCTATAATACAGGGTAATTCTACAATGTTTTTATAAATTAAAAAGCATGGTAGTACTTATCCATACAAGCCATAACAGTTTGTTGTTGCAATTAGCCAGCTTAAAAAGTATATATTCTTTAAAAAAAATCTAAGTTAGCTAAGATTAAATCCAAGATTTAAACCTTTTCCACCATTCTCTCTCGGTCTTTAACCCTTTGGCTACAATAGCTAAACCTAAATTTAAAGACTTTAATATAAAAAAATTGTCCCAGGTGTTCTATATATTTTATTCTAATAACTTTAAGTTTTCAGTTCATTTCTTTTATTTTTTTTCTCCTGCTCAATTTTAAATTTACAGCGTTCTTAACTTAGTCTTTAAAGTCTTCTAAAGTCAATTTCTAAACTATATTGAAAATAATATAATTAAATTATCCATACAAGCTATAATAGTTTATTGTTGTCGTTTGACAAGTGCAAAAAGGAAAAATAAAGTCATTTGGGATCAAAGTCATGGAGCACTGCCCTGGTCACATATACAGCTTTTTCCATATAAAGGGTGTCATGGCATTACTTGGGATCGATACTGAAGAGGGTCGAGGCAACAGAAATGCAGGTCAAGTGAATCCTCGGATCCATTGGAACTCCTATGATGTTAATGTATTCTGCGTAAGTTCTAGATCCGTCGGGTATGATTTTCATGCCTCTCTTGTGCCCCATTCTACATTCTGCTGATGGTAGAGGTGATACCACGGTCAGGATTAAGCTCCGGTAGGCACCATTTTTTCTGTAGTCCCCCACAGAGGTGGTACCTTGCGAAGGCGTTTGCATTGAAACAAGTGATTGTCGGGGGTGATAGATTGATATTCCTAGCCTCCTTGGCGAGGGAATCCGCTTGATCATTTCCCTAGATGTTAACATATGCAGGGACCCATTATATGATGCGGGTTTTCTCGCTTGCAAGTATGGTGGACAGAAGCACGTTCATGTCTTGCGCAAGTCTCATTTTACCTCCTTTAATGGCCTCCAGAACAGATAATTACGTAAGAATATAGGGTTGCATTGCACTCTGAGAGGCAGAAAAGACAAAAGTAGAAACGCATCAAGAATCTATCACGAATTTACCGCATGCAAATTTCTACAGATAAAAAAGCAGCATTTTGCTCTTATTGTTTACCGGATAAAGAAATTCAGAGTATACTTTGTCCTTTAAAAACGTCGCAACATCATTACTTCAAGTATTATGTGGATAACATTGTCCGAAAAGTTTTGTAAATGCTATTGTGGCATACACGTTCAAAGAATTGATTGATATGCTCCCCTTATACAGTGAAGAGAAAGGGAATAGACGTGAAGCACGAAAATTGTAGGAACAACGGGTTTTCAATTGTCGTACTCCAAGTCCATTTAACTTTTTCTACTTTTGATCGATGACTGCGAGAAAGCAGTTAGTTTATCATCTCAAGCAGCAATGCAATGTTCGCCAAATGTTCAATCGCCGGAAATGGAAGCCCTAGTTTCGACTATATCTGAAATAGTTCCTTCCACAATTACATGTGCGGTGGCTTACGAAATGTGTATTTCTCAACCAGTAGGCGTCTTATTTTACATGAGGAGAGTGTGCAGCCCTACCATGTTCAAAAAGTGCAATCTTTTCTTGCTGATGATTATTCCTGCCGGGCAGACTTTGTGTAGTGGATTCTTATTATGAAGAATAACAATCCATGATTTTCTGCATTAATATTATTTAATGATGAGGACATTAAACAGAAAAGGCATTTTCAACATACGCAATCAACACGTTTGGTCTGACAACAATGCCCATTGCTCAACCCCTCGTAAACAGCAGAAGAAATTTTCCATGGACAATTGTGCAGGTATCATTGGTAATTAACTGGTAGGGCCTTACATCATACCAGACCGTTTGACCAGTGCAGCGTACCGTATCATCTTGAAACAATTTCTTCCCAGTTTATTGCAGGCTGTTCTATTCCTCATCCTGAGAGACATGTGGTTTATGCATGATGGAGCCACAGCACATTTTTCATCACTGTCTGTAACTTTTTCAAAGTCACATATGCCACACACGATGGATTGGACTTATCGGACCAGTGGTTTGTCCCCCTCGCTTACCGGACCTACTGGACGTTTTTCTTCTGAGAACACATGAAATATTTTGTGTACCAGAAGCCTGTGGATGTCACTGAATATCTTGTGGTTAGAATTATTGCTGCCACTGGCAAAATTTATACGGAATCAGGAAACTCCGAGAGGATGCGCCATTCGTTCCTTAGCCGGTGTCAACTGTGCAATGACACACATAAGCGACATATTGAGCATTTTCTGGGAGGTTTCCGCTAAACAATAAATATGATTGTGAAAATTTTTGTCTTATTAATTCCTTTACCTAACTCTGTTGCAAATAATGGGCAAACATTATCAGGTGAGACTTCCTGTTCTCTGCCTAAAAGAGTGATTGCGACCCTATGTTTATATGTAATTATTGCTTGTGTGGATGGGTACTATAATCCCTCTTAATTTGTAATAACAATTTTGAATCATCCTGTCTCTAACAGTTACTGCTAGTAGTGTTATTTAAAACATAGTTTCTGCTATAATTCAGATGTCAGAATTGATGTTCTTTGCACAGAAAATAGATGGAAAGTTTAACATTCAAAATAATTTCTTTACCCTGATGTGTGAACGATTGAATTCTGTTTTCATTTTCAATAGTCTGAACTCAATGAATTTTATTCTTTTAAACTTACTTTTGGAGAAACATTTTGTACCAAAATAATGTTTATTATTATGTACAGGTAATTCGATAGTTTATCTAATACCTTGTTGTTCATTAATAATATATCACCGGTGAAATTCACTTCAATTAATATTTCTTCTATGATATCTTTTCAAGGCTCTATATTTATGGTGACTGCTTAATGAAATGCTTGATAGAGATGATGTTGAAATATGTTAATTTCGGTTTAGTGTAGAATCGGGTGGCTTTTATATTACATTGTTTGGAGAAAAAAAATAGGCAACATTTCTTGGCGATAATATTTAATTTTTGAAAATCATGATACAACCTAACCTTTGTAATAATTTTGTGTAGCAGCCATCTTATTATTCACATCTGATCTCAAGAAAATATCCCCAAAGAATAAAGGGATACCCGATTGTAAACTTGATAAAAATTCACCATAAAATTTTTCATGAGGAGAATTAAACATAGTTTGAACGCTAACATAAGTTATATCTAAGAATAGTATATACCTAAAATAAAAAAATTACCTTTAATACAATCTGATTAAGAATAAAAGTCGCATGTTACAACAAGTTATCTCTATACAGCTAACAACTTTATCTCTAGGATCCAATGATTCTAGGGTGTAATTTCTCAAAATATGTGAGAGTACTGTTTTTAATTCCATCATGGCAAACTTTTGACCTGAAATATAGGAAAAATTCAAAGTAAATTTTAAAAAACTTGCCACAAATAATAAAAAATTCGAAATTTTAAAAAATTTGAAATGAGCAAGAGAGTAACACACATCAAAAATTTCATGCATATACTAAAACATTTTTGCATATGCATATACTAAAACATTTTTTACATTTTTTATTCTTAAGTGAACCAAATTTTATATACCTGAATATTTTAAGAGTGACAAAAATATTTCATACAAGTAATGTCAATTACTTTTCTTTGCAAATCATGATGTCTAAGTCTTGTAAAAACTGATAAAATTATCCCTTAAATGTCTATATAACTTGACATATATATATATATATATATATATATATATATATATATATATATATATATATATATATATATATATATATATATATATATATATATATATATATATATATATATATATATATATATATATATATATATATATATGTATATATATATACATAAAATATATATATATATATAATAGTATATTTTATAAAATTAGCAATCAAATATTAGATGTGGAGAATAATAGTTTGAAAATACCAAATGGAAAACAATGCATTGAAAATATGGAATATAGTAAATAGTTGGAAAAATATTCAATGTATATCTTAAAATTTCAAATGAAATAGAAAACAATACATTTGAAAATACAACATTATAAATACGAAATATAGTAACTAGTTGGAAAAATGCTTAAAATTTCAAAGAAAAATATAACATTGAATGAAGTACCAGCATGGTTACCTTCGGTAGGGGGTGTTGACAATATTGACACAAAATATGGCTTTTCTATGCTGGCCCAAGACATAGTTTTAAAGAAGCCAGTGCAGTCCAAAGCCACAACAAAAGTTCAAACCAAAGTACCAAATCAGAATAAAAGAAGCAAACTTTAATCTAAAATATATAAGATAAAATTCAATTTTGCCAAAATATATTTAATTTATAATAATGAAATTAAAACCAAATCAAAATCCATATCCAAATACAAGTCCAAATCTGCAAGAACTGCACCAAAGACTATATGTAAGCCAAATAAATGCATAAATTAACGACTAAGTAGAAGCACTATTGGCATTTCAAGCTTCTTTTAAGAACTTCAAGGCTTTGGTGACCCTTCTGTAGTATAAAACTACGCCTTACTTCACTCTTATAAATAATGTTCTACTATCCAAAAAGTGTGTAGTAAATTTAATTTGAATGTTGTGAGTCCTGCATATTTTCTAGTCTATTTATTTTTTTATTGATGTTGTTTAAATTATTACATATATTGTATATTCTATTAAGTTGATTAAAGATAATATTTTTATAAATTTTAATTGAAATGCTTGAATTTGAGAAAATAAGTTTATTAACTTTGAAATTAAAATTTTTAGTTTTGTAATATATGTCAGTATATTTATGGTCATTTTTTATCGAAATTAATGTATATATTAATATATATATATATATATATATACATACACACACATATATATAATTAATATATATATATATGTATATATATATATATATATATATATATATATATATATATATATATATATATATATATACATACTTTGAAGCACTATGGCACTTAAATTATGGTCGACTTGAAGGAGATTCCTGTGAAACTTCAAGTCTACAAGATCAACTTGACATCTTGAGTTTAACTCAGTATTGGCCATTAGTTTCACAGCAATACTTTTCTCAGGTACACTATGATTCATTTCTTATTGTTTACATAAATATAAACACTACATTAAACTTTCATATTGAATTTCAAATCTTTAAGAATACGAGTGAAGTAAATCGACAAAACTATTTACATATGGTAAGACGATAGAACATATATTCAATAGACAAAGAAAACTAAAATTCAAAGTATACAATTAGAATAATTTAAATATAGAATGAAAATAACATGGTAAAAATACAATAAATCAAATGAAGCACGAACATGGCCTGCTCCATCAGGAGATGTTCACCATTTACAGATATTAGATTTAGAACATTGCATAAAAGTTATATTTTGAGTCAATGTGGTAAACACTCTCTGAAGAAGTTTTCTATTCTCCTTTTATTCTGTACGTATATTTAAATAATTCAGGTATTAAACATCATATTTAAATTTTCTTCGTATATTGGTTGTATACTCTGTCGGCTTACTACATGTAAATAGACTCGTTTATATGTTTATAGTTCTTCTTTTAGCATTTGTTTCAAGTATTAAAATATATATCGATTATTTATATTTTGGTAACTTTATTTAAGCTGCTTCCATACTAAGTGTATTGCCAAACATATAGCTTTTGTGCATATTTTAGTTTCTACCTCAAATTATTCTTATATATATATATATATATATATATATATATATATATATATATAATGGGAAAATATATATATATATATATATATATATATATATTTATATATTAGTGTATAAATTTGATTGTCATTAAAATGTAAATTTAAAAAATGAAAGAAATGGTTTAATAAATAAATGTTCAAGCATTGAATTATTGTGTACCATTGAATAATTTTTCATTATTTTTTGTACGTAATACATCATGTTTGTCATAAAATCTATCGATTTTTTTCTTATACAAAATTTAAAATATAAAATGGAAGAAATTAAGAAAATAATTTTGAAAATGTGTAAACTTACACAATATTTAATTATTGCATATATTTTGATTTTAAAGTATGTATATTAAATCATATATTACTCATATATAATCTTATTGTTTTTATGTGTATTTAACTTTATAACTGTATGTTAATTTTTTTTGCATGTATGCTTAACAAAATAAATAATTTAACTATTGATAATATTTCAGCGTCGGATGCTATATTTATGAGTGTTTCTGTTTGAATGTCACTGCAACCTCAACCGGTTGTAAACCAATCCTCTCTCCAATCCTCAAAAATAGAAGCATTATGAGCCCTTTTCCTATTCTTAAGTGATGCAAGTTGTATAGTTGAGCTCTTTATACAAACCTTTTCCTGATGACAACAGTTGCTCACTTATCATTGCAGTAGATGTTTCCCGCGGATTTCACAATGTTTGAGGTATTGATAACCTATGATAAATTCTATATATATATATTTTTCTGTAGAAACAAAAACGATGTCCTTGAAGCGAGGAGTTTTCATCCTTAATATATTTCGTTGAGAAAACATAATAATCGAAATGGTTGACGTCTCTTAAAGACTATTTCTGCATACTTACAGTTGTTGCCACCACGGAAAAATATTTGTGTGTATACAGAACTCAAAATTCCCTTGCCACTAAAATATCAATCATAATAAATCATTGAATGTTTTCAAGTTCTGAGTTTACTATTTCCTCAAGCTTTACACTGTTATCACAAATAACAATCAATGCATTAATCACAATGTAAGCCAGATTTATATGATTCTCCCAACGTCAGACTCTAGTCTTTAATATAATCTCTCTGCAATCTTTAAATTTCTACTTCAAAAACAAATTCATTTATAACGAAGGAATGAATAAAAGAAGTTATATAAAGATAAAAACATTTTTTTATCTAGTCATTAATAGAAATATTTGGTGGCTTGTTGCACATGTCTTCACAAAAGCCTTCTTCCAGCTGTAGCCAGTATTTTCAAACATATTTTTTAATCGTGATCTAAGATAAATTTTAAAAAATCGCGATCGAAATTTCATAACACATTTATTGTTTTCTTTCAAATTATCTTCCTCCAGTTTGCTCTTTTTGTGATTGAAAGAGAGTTCTGATAAATTACGATAATTTTAAACCTTACTTTGATGCGGATACTGATAAAGAGACAAAGATTTTAATATAAATCTTTCTACTTACAGATGGTCATGTCTTTATCTGCTTTTCTTGTAAGCACAGAAACTGGTGGAAAGAGCCTCAAACTTAACTGCAATAAAAGTTAAATTTACTAATTAAAAAATTAATTTATAAAATTGTTTGCCTGAAATAGTAAATTACAAGTAAAACTTTAAAATTAACAGTTTATTATGAATGTCTCTTTAAATTATCGATTAATAAATTTTTCATACATCTAAAAATTAACTTCATTAATTACTATCTAATAGATATAAAAATATATTATTATTTATTTTTAAATTAACAAGAATTTATCAATTTTAAATACTCATAGAAAAGTTTACAATTTTTCCAAACATACACAAACACTCAAGAATTAAATGGGTTAAATTACATTGACAAAAAATCAAAAATATTTTCTCTAGAAAAAAACTTTGTAAGTTACGGAATTGATAAGTGAAGAGTGGGATAAAAACTGGAAACTAATATTTCATGACGTGATAAATAATTTTTGTATCTGAAAGTAATTAGTGATTTATATTCGTTTCCATTAAAGGGCTTCCAACGTATCAATCATATTCTTATTTTGATTTAACTATTTTCTGCTGGGCTCTTCTCTATTTTACAAAGTAATAACAAAATATTCTATTCGTTATGAAATGTAATAAATTTCGGTAAATTTAAGATTGTTATTCATGTGGAATATTTAACAAACATCGTTTATGAACTATCAGTTTATATAAATCGAGATAAAAAAAGTCAGTTTATAAAGTCAAACAAAATGAATTAAAATAATTCTTAATGAATTTAAATCACAAAAAAGTTTTTTACGATGTTTAAAATCACATTCCTCACCCAACGTATAATTATATTTGCATAAACTCTCTATTTTCTTCTTGTTTTTGAGCAAGAGGAAATCTATTTTCTGCAATAACTTTTTCTTAATTAGCAGCCGAAGCTTTTATTTTTCTCTTTTAATCTAATTATAAATTGCTTTATTTTTAAGCTTCATTGTTCAATTTTTTAATGCTCAAATTTACAACCTTTTACAGATAAATATTACAATTTACCATTTACTAGATAAAATGATGATACAAATGTATATATTCTAATTGTTTTCTTTTAAATTACAAGATTATTGACAAGCACATGTAATGAAGGTATAGAAATTTAAGTACTGACTGGAAGTGTAATCACAAAATTTTTACCCCATTCATATACTATTTATTGGGAAAAAATGATAAGTTAAAAACAAATGTTTCTACAATAGCTGATTCATAATATGTGTTTGCATTTAAGAATAATTAATGTTCTCCAAAAAATAGAATATTTATTCCTCTAACTAAACCTATGATATAGATAGATATAGTATAGTAACTACCCGCTACAGTAAAATAAAATTTTAAAATACTATTATATAACTTAGCAACAATTTCTTTTTTTTGACCACTAACATTGCCATTAATAAATGTAAGATAGCCTAGTGGTTAGGGCATCGGCCTTCTATCCGGAGGAGCGGGCTTCGATTCCCCATACCGCCAATGCATGTGATGTACGTGATCCTTAAATCTGAGGAATCAAATATCTTGTGTTCGGTCCTTCAACAGTTACCATAGGTGCAATGGTCTGGAGAAAATTTCCTCTCTCTTCAGATCAGTGTCAAAATTGAGAGAGTAGATCCTTTGATTTATCGGAGTACTTAGAGCAAAATCATTCTTTCACCTTCGTACTTCTCTGATTAAGCGAAAGACAATCCCAACTAAATTAAATTCACACAGCCAAGGTATTGCCAATTGCCATTGACTTGTCCAAGTGTCATAAGTAATAACAATAAATATTCTATCCATTACATACACCAAGGCTGTTCAGACCACATTTGATCCCGGACCAATACAAATTATTAAACAGATTGTAGGGCCGCTCAACTAAAAACCATTTTTAAAGGAAAGGTTTAATAGGGTTTTAATATAGTTAATGTGTAGCTATTACATTAAATTGCATTTTATCTTTAAAATCCATTCAATATCAAAAGTAATATTAATTGTTACCAGACGCAGTGCGTGTGTAAGACAGTTGTCTGACAGCGAAGTTTTATATTTAGATTTTATAAAAATGCATTGTGTTATATGCACTTTCAAAAATATTAGTACTGCCCATCATCGAACCCATTTTATAGACGTGATTGGTTAATTTGAGGAAACTCTCGCCAAGGAGCTTAAAAAAATCTATTCCAGACTCTGTCCTGCTTTCATAGAAGGTAATTAGGTCACATAATTCCAACTGAAAATCAGTGTTTACACTTACAGTGTCAATTGTTAATGAAGAAGAGAAAAATTTAATATCATTCTCTAATTCTTTAAAGTATGCAAATCGCTGCTCAAACTACACTATTACATCTGCAAGATACTTCAGATGATCCTTAAAGGTACATCTTTTAAAATTTTCCATGTCTGTAATGTTATTTACAACTCGAAAAAAAAGAGAAATATCATCCTTCTCTAGTGACGTTTTGAACAATTTTAGTTTACTTCTAAAACCAATCATATATCCATACAAGTTGACAATATTGTATCCTTTGCCTTGCAACTTCAAATTTAATTCGTTCAAGTGTTGTGTCATATCAGTTAAAAATGCAAATTTAGCCAGGAACAAAGTATCTTGTATACAATTTTGCAGTTCAGAAGTGTTTGCTTTTATTTCATTTTTTAGAAATAAAGGTATTTCTATTTGTAAAGTAAAAAAAAAAACGTTCAAGGCAATGCCCAGCATTAAGCCATCTTATTTCGGAGTGTAATAACAAATTTCCATAGATCGCTTCAATTTCACATAAAATATCTCAAAATTTTCTATGAGTCAAAACGTTGTTGCCACCTTTAATGAGATTTGTTATTCTAATAACAACTTTCATGGCATTCGTTTGGCGCAAAGATTTTTTACATAAGGCTTCCTGATCTTTGTGTGATTCACTGAAACAACGGGCGATTAATGCCAATTTCTGTAAGAAGTCCCGTGAATCCTGTCACTATTTCCGTCATAGTTTTCGCTTTATCAATTACAATGCATGGACATTTTTGACATCCTGCCTAGTCTATGACAGTTTTATTGGCAGCTGTACCAATAACAGTATCAAATTTAACTTTTCCTCCGTTATAGTAAAATATTTGGCAATACAACGAATAATTATTAATATCTGTCAGTTCGGTGCTTTCATGGAAACGTATTGATTAGTATTAGCAATCCAAAATGCAATTACATAATTCTTTGAAACATATTCGCCAATATCATCTACTTGTCGTGCGATTGTTTGGTCAGATAATGCCACAGATTTTAACTTTTGGCCAACTTTGGCTGCGTAAAGCGTTCAGCCATTGAAACTGCACATTTTTTCATTAAAGTCCCGTCACTGAATGGTTTTTGTGCTTTGGATATTAGTAAAGAAACTTCATAAGACCCAGACAAACGTTTGTTAATTATCTGTACTTACTTTTGAAAACATACTTGTTTCATGTACTATTTATATATATATATATATATATATATATATATATATATATATATATATATATATATATATATATATAATAGAGCCGTTTCACAGTTTCACATTTTATTCCTTATTCACCGAAAAAAATTTAATAGAAATCATACACTTAATCTTATTGTTATTGTTGCATATCAGTTATTCTTATTCCCATTTTTTATTAAATCCACGATTTTCATCTCTTACTTTTCGCTTCTTTACAGACATAATGAGGCTTGTTATTTTGCTCAATAGAGTTCTGTTTGATTAAATCACAAGTTTAAATTGACAAAGGAAATAAATGAAGGCTCGAATTACACACAACGAGTACGACTACTAAATAGCTTTTACCTAACACTCATCGCGTCAAATGACAACCAATCAACGCCCAATGTTGTTTCACTCTTCGATCGCCCGATGGTTAGTGGGGATCTAATAAATCAATTAGTTGCAATTTTAATGCCCTACTCTGTCTGGTCTTTTTAAAAATATCAAAGCAGCAAAACTTCAGCGCAACAGCCTTGAGTAGGGATTGCGTGCAATGAATAAGGGGCTAGATACGAGGCGCGACTGGACTCACAAATACGTACGTACAGATACAATTCTATATTTTAGTTATTTATTTATAATATCATATAAAAATAAAATTATTTCTACGAACAAAATTTGAGAACAATAGAAAAATTTATTCTTCCATTATAATATTAATAACCCAACCGTGGACAGCAAGTGGCCTTGGCCAGGCTTTGGACAGTGCTGGCATACATCATAAAATATACTTCAATGCTAAATTAATACCCAGGCATTTAATATTGCCCAATCTGTGATTTATTTTAAGGGTTAAATTATTTTAAAGATTTGAGAAATCTGTAAAGAATATAAATATTACATATTGCTTTAATATATAAATAAATACAACATTGCTTTAATATATAAATATTACATATTAAAGCAATGTTGTAGAAACCATTTTAAAAGAATTGGTCATATGCAACAAATTTTTGATAGTAAATGTATAATAATTTTGGCTTTCATCTAAAATAATTAAATAATATTTCTTGAAGTATTGTATTTAGAAGTTTCAAACCTTATAAGGAGTTATGTTTAACTATATATTAATTGACTTTCCTAAGGTCCTATTAATAAAACAAAAACTCATGTACAGAGATAGAGGACTCCTAAATTCCACACATTTTTCTTAAAAAGATGTTCGAAAAATCATTATGTAACAAGCGTCATTTAATATAATTCAGTTTTGTTTCTTTCATAAGAAATTCAAATATTTACCTTATGCTGTTTTAACAGGAGATCTGTCTATTCATTTAAGAGATCACGTGATTTTAATACTACTAGAACCTTTTATTTTATCATATTTAGATGAAACTCAAATTCTTTCAATTTTTTGACCTATCAAAATTACCTTTTTTTCCGACTCATTTTAAGTAAATTCCTTCATTAATTGTACTATTTTGGTCATATTTAAAATAATTTCAGGAATTATAGAAATTTTATATATATTCTGTATTCATTTCTAAATTCTTAAATTGAGTTATGTTAACAATAATTTTTTGACATCTCAAAATGTTTCAGACTGTCATTTTGACTTATTTACACCATTGATTTTAAATTGAACAGTCGCACTTATTATCAACATTCATGAATTGTAAGGGAACATTAATTGCAATGTAGAACAATATGTAAATATATAGGTTTTTATGTAAATTAAAAAATAATAAAACATTTTGCTTTTAAACAGGACAACAAATACGGTCAGTTGGTTCTTCAAGTGTTGCAATTTTTACTCAAAGCAAACACTGTAAACACTTGACAATTATATTAACTGAACATTTCCAACTTCACAAATTTGTGTAAGTATTTTGTAACATCGTATTTTGAATTTTTTCTTATCCTTTTTCACCTTTAAAAATTTTTATGCATAAATATGTAATTGCATTTTTTATTTTTGATGTAAATGGTAAACTATCAATTCAAAAGGCAACCGACTTAATATTACTTGTTTCTTTTCATTTTATTTAAAACTAAAAAACTTATTCAAATAACTATTCCTTTTCAGAAATTGCTACTGTAAAAATATCTGTATGTCTCATAATAAACAAGTAAAACTATTCTTATTTTGAAATATAAACATTGAATTAGCTTTAAAAAGAAATTTTTAAAATGGGGTACTCGGTCTAGAAAAATTTATGAGAATTCCAAACAGTATATTATTAATTTTATTCCTCTATTTCTCAAAATAAGTTTATAAAAGCATATTTATCAAATTCTTTTTTTATTTGTTAAATTAGATTTAAACTATTTGTTTGGTACTTTTAATTTAAGTATTTCCTAAAATAAATTTAGGGTATTCATCGTAAACTAATTTTATGTATATAGCCTTAAAAATACTACTTGAAATAAAACACGACAAAAGTCTTATCAAAAAATTCTTCTTTTTAAGTGTATCTTCATAATGCACTATTAATATTTCCTTCATTGTTAACCCTAATCTAATTCGATAAAGGAGGCTTAAAAAATACTTCATGAAACAAAATAAAAGACAAAGTTTTCACCCTATAAATACTTTGTTTTGTAAAAATATACCTTTATAACACACTTTAAGTATTTCATATTTTTAAGATCTTCATATGTAGCATGCCTTTCACTGTCATCACCAAAAATGGCATCCAATTCTTCGTGAACTCGCGCCTGAACGTCTTCATGGAGACCTGCCAGATAACAGGTCCAAGTAGAGGCCATGGACGTAGTATCATGGCCCTTAAAACGTAATTCCTAAATTTAATAAAACTAAAAATCTCATAATTAGTAATTTTTTTTTTTTTTTTTTTTTTTTGCAATTTGTATAATATAATACATACCTCAAATGTAAATGTGTCGACTTTTTCCCGTATATTTTCCTTGGTTATATCTTTTTTTTCCATATGAAGCTCAAGTAATATATCTATCAATGGTTTTCGTTTATGTTTCCGCGTTTTACTTGTTTTATTTGTTTTACTCAAAAGTTCCTCTTTCTTTTCTTGTATGACTTAATGAGGATTATAAGTTAAGAATAATTCAGAATTTAGTTATGAAAGTGTAAGAATTGTTTATAAACGAGGAAATTGATGAATGTGATTAAATTTAATGATTAACGCATACGAGAGATAAATGTATATTTAAATGATTTTCCAATGACAAACCTCTGCTCTGTGTATATTACATTATTATAAATTGATTAAATTAGAACATTAACAATAAATATATTTTTTTCTTTTTACAATTTTAAGTGATAGTTGCAATGCATCATCTAGTTGCATTGTAAAATCATAAGTATGAAAGCAATAACCATTTTAGCAAAATTTATGAAATGCCTGTGTGATTTCACATGTTAATAATTAATTCTCTTAATTACATTTGAAAAGCACATGAACAGAAAATGGTTCATAGGAAATTTTTTTCTTATTTATAATATCGGCTAAGTGAAATGTCTTTGCATTTTTAATTAATTTTGCAATATTAATGTAATTTGAATAATTAAAATTTGTTATTTTGTGCGTATAACTAAGTTTTGTATCGTTAAAATAATTTATTTTAATAAAATATTGTATTGAAACTATAATCAAAAGATTATTCTTAAATGTTTTTATACCTTTTTCCTTCAGTGAGAAGCACGGTTACAATAATATAAATATTGTACCATTAGAATATTCATATAATGATATTGCTTAATTGATTAACCTCAATATTAATTTCTTCAATTATAATATAAAAAATAGCTAGAAAGGAATACAAACAAGAAAAGTAAAAGGAAATGAAAGACACAGATCGAAATTTTTTCCATGGATAATTTCCTTTACTAGTACTGAAAATTTTGCACAGCAGAAAAGGAATGAAAAATCTTCTTATATAAGAAAATTAATCCTTTTAAAATTATAGTTGAAAATTTTATCTGTAAATATTATTCTGAGGCATTTTTAAAAATATTTTTATTTTCCTTAAAATGAGTATTATTGAAAAATTCATGAATATATGAAAATTAAACTTGATGTATTTAAATGGTCATCAAATTCCTCAACGATAATACTTAAATAAAACTATATGATTATTTTTCACGAAATAGTTTTAAAAATAGATATTGTTCTTCAGTTTTATATCAAATCTTATCACACTGCCATTTTAAAATTGAATTCTAATGCAGCACTTGATGTTAAATAATAAATTTTGCCATTTTCGGCAGGATAAGCAAATGTTTCCCGATTTTTTCTAAATTAAAAGTTTTATAGATTTATCAAAACAAAGCACACTATGTAACACGCAACTCCATGGATTTTCTATATACTTTAAAAACACGTTGAGAAAAACAATGAAGTTTTCTTATGTAATCCAGTAATTAAAAGAATCATAACGCCTGATTAATTATTAACATAAAATTCTGTGTCAATAACTTTCATGAAATTCTTTATGAATAAACTTTTATAAAAAAATTCTTTATCAGTAAACTTTCATAAAGAAATTAATGTGAAAAAGTCGATGCATTGTCATAAATGATATGACAACGGATCCCATGTTGAACTCTTTTCGCATTATTCATAAGATATGGTAGCTATTAACATCGGTAAACACTTTCCATGAAGTAAACACATAACCAGGAATGATTTTGTTAACGATATTCCAATGTGTTCTAAAAAGAACGACGACTTTAATTCTGTAAACATTTAAATACATTTTCACGAGATGCCTTTCAATTCTAAATATTTGATGATATTTCCAATGAACTCTTTCTCTTCTCCATTTAACCCCATCTTAAAATAATATGAATTCATAATATCATGATATTTACCAATCAAATTTCTTTTCTCGTTTACTTAAAATTTATTTTGCTCTAAGCTACTTGCAATTAGCCACATTGTTTCTGTCAAGAAAATATTCATAATTTAAAACTTAACCATTATTTTGTTTCTCTACCTTTTCATTTGCGAGGATTTTATACGCCAAAATGATCTTATTTTACATTACATATATTCTGTCTTAATTTTTATCATTTCATTTTATCCTTTTATCACTTTAATTTCTAAAATTGTTTTTTCTCTTTCTTGTATAAGAGTCATTAGAAGATAAAGATTAACATTACAGTATGAAACTCAATTATAATTATTTACTGTAGTGAATAAGAATTTTAAAATGCGTAACAGGATTTAAAATTATAATCATAAATCAGCAAAAAAATATTTTTGTTTTTTTGTTTTTTTGTTTTCGAATTTGAAATTCAAAATTCAAATTAGCCTTTCAGATTATCAAGAATATTAGATCTTATTATTACTCCAAAAGTAATATTTACTTATTCGATAAATTTTCCCATTAAAAACAATTAAATCTTAATTGCACCAATTTTATTAATGCATAAGGAAATTTTTAAACATCACTCAATGCTATAAATTAATAGTTTTATTGATGATAAATGTAAGAAAATAACATATATTCAAAACAAAAAGATTTCATGGATCAGATTTGAATATTTTTTTACATTGCTCACAATCTTAA